>JAODLM010000272.1:0-51526 GCA_036937905.1 Salvia rosmarinus
CGACGTCACGAAACCTCGCTAGAAGAGTGTTCACATCTAATTCATGTACACTAAGTACGCAGTGTTTTCAATTACCCACGCAAGGTTCGCACCGAGAAGTTATCGAAAACCGACTTTTCATGGGTCTTTTAAAGATATCTTGTTTATAGTCGTTGTGTCCGTATTTTATTTCAAACCATGGGTACCAAGTTTGCTAAATTTGGAGTCCGCTTGGTAAAAGTTATGCCGCTATCGCTGGAAAGTGGTTGCTATACAATCACAAGAAGACCGCTTTTTCCTATAAACAGGAGGTTAGGGCCTTCTTTCAACGCTCATTTCTTCGCTCTCGTGGTTTACACGGACGAGCCGAGCAGCCCAGCACGCTGTCACGGAGAGTCAGGATCGAGCCAGTGAGTGCCTTATGGGCACCATCATACGTCACCGCCACCACCGCCGATCGCCCTCCCTGAGAGCCACGCTTCCTTTTTTGTCCTTTCTTGTTTTGATTCCGCTTTTTAGTAGATAGATAGCATAGAACTCGCTTTCAGGACGATATAAGAAACGGCTTTATCGGCTATTTTGCCAAACCGTCATAGTGCCGCCGATCACGCCTCTCGGTCAAGCAGGTCAACGGCCACCCTCGCTATGGGTCTTTAGGTTTCGAGTCTGCCATGCATTCTACCAAAGTACCGACCGCTTTTCCTTTTGCTTTCGACGTCGATATTTTCCGCTGTTCGAGTTTTCTAAAGGAAGACAGCCCAAGTTATCCATTTTCAACATAGTTTGTCATTCCATGTTCGCGTTACGCATATTGCTTATATTTCTATTTTCATGCATCGATTTTGGATGGTTTATCCTGTATCCGGCGATAGCATCGACAAGCTTCTTCACTGCTAAGATTTGAGTCAACTCCATGCATGCATATTTTGAAGGTACCCTATTATAGGTCTTCGATGCCCTCGAATATATTTCGTGACGAAAGTTGATTCAAAACCCGAGAGTGCCAAATGGGTTCGTAAAGTCGAAAACCTCATTTTGCTTCTATCTTCGTCGATCACGATGTTGCTGCTTTGTGGGACGTGACCCCAAAAGTTGTTCCATCTTGTTACTGTGCACCTACCAAAGGCGATCGTGCGAATCGGATCCGTAGATATCTCCCGCCGACGCTGTCGCTCGAAGTCAATATATGCTATTTCGAGTTATTTACTCGATATTTCAAAATAAACACGGCGTTGTGAAGTATTATCGCTCTCTCGATCCGAGACGTGGTTCTATTGTGATTGTGCACGATTCTATTCACGGGTTGATCACCATCTCGAGTATCGATCGTAGTGATAGACCTCAACACGTGGTTATGATTCCGCGGATAGACCCTAAGTCCACACGAAATGGTAATGAGGTGGTTATGGTTCGACGGGATTCGACCTCAAGTCCACACCGAAGTTAGCCGTCGATACGCTCGCATGGGCCGACCGGATATGTTCCGGCCAGCGAGACGTGACGGGTCATGATATGCCCGGTGGTTCTTTTGTTCTAAGACGTGAACAACGAATAACGATCGTATCGAAAAACGAAAATCTATTTTGCTTACTTAGAAGCGGATTTATGTTTTAAAACCTTCTAAGGTGCGCTCAACACGCATCACGATTCTTTCGATTTATGATAAACCCCAACTCGAAAAGCGCCGATCACCCCAAACTCTTTTTCAAATCTTTTCGCACGAGGAGTATGACTCATGCATCGCCGGCGCCGAGTCATGGTTTTTCATGCTATGCTTCCGCCGATGTTGTTATATATGTATTCCTATGTTGATGTATTCTTATCCCTTATTTTGCTTTCTGATTGGGAAATGTGCTCAGTACGCTATTATGTCGCGGTTCTCGAGACGAGCATGCTATGTGGTCAACGTCTAATCAACAAGTGTATGCTTTTTGCTTTCGCATTACTATTACAAATCAAGGTCACGCTCATTGAAGTTATGGTGTCGATATAATTTATTGGTGGATTTTTGCTTACCCTCCCCTTAGGATAGTCCTAGTTATGTAGGAGACGCCTCGATTTCATGGTCACATCTTCTTATCGCACGCTATATGTATTCCCCTTCTTCCCCGCCTAACCCCCATCCCTAATCACACCCCGCATCCGTGCCTTCCTGAATTGGGGCATGATAATATCCATGTATAAATAGTTTGAAATCGAAATAAGATTTTGTCTGAAACTCCGCACATATAAAACATCTTTAATACTAAACTGTCCTATCAAACATAAAGAAACATCTCCGACTATAATGGCCTCGACTATCGCCTCGATTGCCCATGGAGATCGTTATCTCGCTATCAAACAACTCCTTGTCCGCTAGAACCCCTACAAGGTGTAACAAACATGATCAACAGACTCATATCTACTACCCATGAACGAGTAGAGTAAGTCTTAACATGCTCGCTATTAAAGCAAATGGCGCACTTCAACATGGGGCACTTAGTCTTCCAATTCCTAGTCTTGCCGCAAGACTTGAAGCACATGTCCTCTCCTTCGCTTTTTCAAGCCTCCGATGGCGCTCATGTTCTTGCTCCCACCGGTTTCTTTTCGCCTCTACCACCTTTGGCACCCTTTTTCTTCTTCCATTTTTCAACGTAACATTTGGGCCCTTATATGTGCTAGCAAGGGCATGTGTCTTTTTCTACGACATCTCCGCCACTTCAGATCATTTAACAACCACTAAGGGTATACTCGGTCTTGTTCATGATCGCTCACGCGAAAGTTCTCAAAAGACTTGGATCAGATTGAGGATGATATCGCCGCTTCGCTCGCCGATATCTCCTCCCAACTCGATCAAGACTATCCATGAGACGAGTCATGCGGGAGACATGTTCATGGACCTAACTTCCATCTTCCATCCCACACGCCAAGATTTCTCTCATTATGTAGAAGTCGATCGTTCGATCCGATCGCCCAAACTTACTCGAGACTCACCATATTTCGCCGCAAGGCTCACCATCGATCGATGTCGTACTGCAAAGCCTTTGGATATAGTAGTCATCATATAGCATTTGCCATATTATTCGACTTATGCCAAAGTCCGCTTGACTCGCCGCTCATTCGCCGATGCGCCGTTAAGGGCATCGGGTTTGGGAGTAATGAGAACAAACATGTGTTCTTCTGCGATAAGAACATATTCCATGTTTCATTTCCACTGATAAAATTTGGACCGGATAGAGGGTTTTATGCTAGCATAGTGATAATCTGTAAGAGACATATCCTAAAAAGTAATGTAAACACATAAGCATACGATCGCACGTAATTGTGAATAATAATATTGTAACCTTTGATAAAATAATATTAATTAAACCTCCTATCGCTCAAGGAATTCCACATGCAAGCCATGCGTGGACGCTATTACATGAACCCCGACCAAACTAAAATATACCTTTTACTCGCTTAATTTCAATCCATGTTAACTTATCCTTATGACAAATGAAATTAATGATCGGACCATACTAGACCACATCACTATCGCAAGAAGGACTTCACTGAAAGTTGTACTGAGGTGATGCCCAAGCAATGATCAAAATTTTAACAAATAGATAATGAATTCTTAGAATCGCATACCACTAAGACCATACCACTTCCAATTCAAAATGTTTTGTCATCTCATTTTAAAACTATCTCTAGAGAACTTATGAAAATCACATATGCAAGCCATGCGTGTGGGACGACACACATGAAACTCCCACTTCTCAATAGATTAAAATGTTTTATTTATAAATCTCATCTAACAAACTTATGATAAATAAAGGCAAGCAAGCCACGCTGTGGACGCTACCATCACAAAGCATACCACTTTGTTTAGAGATCAAAAGATTAAGGTCTCGACATCTTTAATTAAAAATTAATATGTCGGTTTCTTGCTTAGTCTTTATTTCAAAAGGTTTGTCTATGCATCACGTAATCCTATCATGCTTTCTATAGAACTCAACATGTAAAACATGCTTCAAAACGCGATAAACCTAGCATGCTTGCTATACGCATCCAATCAAGAAAACATATTACATGTTTATCACGTAATTAAACATACATAGCATGTTCCTCGCATTATTTAAACATCCACGACATGCTCGAACGATAAAAATAAATAAATTGCTCATCGCGCCCACTCGTGGATCCCGTGATTTCGCCTAATTTATTACATAAATTTGCAAAGTAAGCTCTAAAAAATCTTAAATGGGCCTCACGTGCACGGACCGGACTCACAAATTGGATTAGGCTGAAAATGAAAAAGGACCGAATAATGGATCGGGCCGTCAGTCATAACCGAACCGGATAAAAATTTGGGTCGGTCGTAAATTGGCACGGGCCGAACTCGACCGAGTCGGCCCAAGACGGTCGGGCTGGCGCGCTTAGGGCACAACCGACAACGCACGCCAAAGATACCTCGGGCCGCCTTCCACGCCTCGCCCGCCGAGAGTTGCCGCCGACACTCCAGGCCTTCCGAGAAGCCCCGCATACCTGTAAGCCCGCCTCGCCCACCGCCGCCGAGTAGCCGAGACATGCCGCATGCCTCGCCGAGGGATGCCGCCGAGTCTTCGGCACCGACCGAGCACCGCGCGACCGCGAGCCGCCGCCGACGCCGCCGAGAAGACCCACCGAGGACGCCGAGCGATGCGCGGGTGCCGCAGCGTGCGCGCGGGTTTGCGCCAAAGTATGTGTTCGGTGCGCACTTCCGCCCACCGCCCGTCCGCACACCTACCGATACCGCCGAGATCTATCGAGAACACCCGCACGCGCGTGTTCTGGCGCCGGGCTTCCTTTCCGCTGCACTGTTCGCCCGCACATCCGACACGGTCGGCGCCTTATCACACGACGTCGTTACCGGCTTGCCTCCCGTCAGATCATATGACGGACTTCGCTGCCTCTTTCTGTCAGGTTCATCATCTTCGCTTATCTTTACTGATTAGATTTACAAAAATCCTAATCAAACCACTTGATTTACTCGTGGTGAAAAATGAAATCCGACAAAATTAAAATGAGCCACGATGAACCATGTGATCCACAATAAATTAATTGCGCATGTAATAATCAAACGTGAATTAATCCAACAGAGCCAAGATAATCGATCCCAAGCTCGACACTAATTGAAGGAAATCTGATTTTAACCTCTCCCGGGGATCTATCTTGGATGTTTAATTCACCATACATTGATTATTTACCTAGTATGCACCTATATAATTAATTGCAACACATAGGTGTTTTCACGTGTTCACCTATGAAAATATCAAACAAGGAAGTGGATCAAGACTGCGTGCTTTGATCTTCCTGATCGATCCTCGTTGCCAAAACTCCAATGTCGAGTGATAGCAATCTATGGAGAGTAAATCGCAAAATTGCATTCTTCCTCACACTTGGAAATTTAAAAACACAATAATCTCTCTATGATTTACGAAAATCTCTTTAGCATTAAGATTACTCGATTTTCTCTCACCTTATTTTTATAATGTAACCCTAGATACCTATATGGATGTGATCTCGATATCTAATAAATATAATAATATCCTTTCGGATGAGATGATCGCAATGTAATCCCAAATGGGATTCTATGAGGTGGATGAATTTGAGGCGCTTACTGTGCCTCATGGACCAAACTAGAGATCAAATGCAAGAAATAAAGACGGGCCTCAAATAAATTAATTATCTTACTTATGTCGACTTACCCCTTTATTTTTGAAGTTGAGTCAGCTTGCACTTAGACTTCACGAACTCCGTGATTTAAGATATCGACGTCCATTATTTATTTATAGCGCTCGATCGCTTAAAATAATTTATCTCTTTAATTCTTAAGTAGTACCACTCAACCTTATTATTGTACTCGAGATAACTCAACCTCGCAGGTTTAGTACAATAAACCTTTGAGCTCCTTAAGGGATGTCATCTTCCTAAACGGATACAGATGACTGACACGTAATCGGCATGACATACAAGCACCGCCACCACCCAAGATGCGAGAATATCAATATCTCATGTAACCTCACCCATGACAAGTCAAAGTGATGGTCACCAACTCATACTCACCTAATACTTTATCGAGGTATAGATCAACGAAGTCACCGAGATCTAGGTTCTTCACGATGGTCGATAGAAGAACTCATCTCACCGTGATCCATCAATACGTTAGAGACGCATCAAGATAGACAAGCAACCAAGTCAAGTTACTTCTTATCTATACCGCAGCCTATACCAACAACTCGCCCTAAAGTTATCTCAATTAGATCCTTTTATATCTCATTAAGTTCACCAATCATACGCATTACGTGATCTTCTACACATCGTATGATCTAACTTATATATGAGATATAGGACATACATATGCAATCAAGTAAACAATTCAGATAGACTTTGTAATAATGGTAATGTGAATAATTGTATACAAGCTCAACCAAAACTGCTCAAAGATACAAGTCCAACAAAGCTAAGGTCGATATCATCCTCAATACATCGCCCAAGTCTTCTCGAAACTTTTGCACTCGACATGAGCAAGATGCAGTATACACGCAACAAGACACGCAATGGGCTTGCTCAATGATCTCGTGGCTGCAGTAAGGCATCATAGGAAAAGGAGACATGCCCTTGCTAGCACATCTAAGGGTCCAAATGTTCCATCGAAGGTGGAAGAAGAAAGATGGTCGCCATGGGTGGTAGAGGCAAAGGAATAGTGGGAGAAGTGGGAGTAAGAACATGAATGCCACCGGAGGCGTGAAAAAGCCAAAGGAGATGGGCAGTGCTAAGTGCGATAAGACGGCATTGGAAGGCTAAGTGTCCTATGCTCAATGCTCAAGGTACGCTATTAGTTGTAGTAATGGAAACATGTTTAGCAACTTGTTCTACTCATTCATGGGTAGCAGACACGGTCTGATCGATCATGTTTGTTACACCTTGCATGAGTTCCCGCATAAGGTAGTTGAGTGATAACTAGATAACGATCTACATGGGCAATGTCACAAAGTCGAGGTCGTTGCAAATAAGATGTTACTTTATTCTTTCGATAGGATAGTTTTAGTTTTAAGAGATGTTTTATATGTGCCGAGTTTCGTGGAGCCTTATTTCGGTTTTCAAACTATTTACTCATGAATATTTTGTTTTTTTTATAGTGGTGTTTCTATTATGAGAAATGACGAGTTTATCTCGTGGTGGCACATTAATTTATACTATTTCTGCTAAGCGTAATACCTATAATTATGTTGCATCTACTACATCAAACCATAAGAAGAGAATTCGCAAGAGGATACTACATAACTTTGCATCTTAGATTAGGTCACATCAATATAAATAGGATCCAAAGACTGCTAAGAATGGAGCGTTGGGAAAATTCACTACTCGCCTCCCAATCATGAATCCTCAGATAGAGGAAAAATGTCGACCAGATCCTTCAAAGCGAATGGGTATAGAGCCAAAGAGGTGTTAAAGTTAGTCCATTTCGACCGTGTAGACCGATGTCTACACAAGCTCGTGGAGGGTACAAGTATTTTGTCAATTTCATTGATGATTACCAAGGTATGGATACGATATGTGCTTCACCGCAAGTCCGAATGCTTTGAGAAATTAAAGAACTTAAGGAAGTGGAGACGAAGCTATGTAGAGTATTAAGTCATCGCGATCCGATCGTGGTGGCGAATACCTTAGAAAGAGTTTATGGACTATCCGGTGCGCGATTACGTCCCAACTCACTATACCGGTACACCATAGCAAAACGTGTGTCGAGCGAAGAAATAAGCACTCTCTTAGAGATGGTTAGATCAATGATGAGTTATGTAACTTTGTCTATTTCGCTCGTGGTATGCCTTAGAAACAGCCGCCATATTTGCTCAATCTTGTACCGCCCAAGTCAATCGACAAGACCCCTTTCGAGTTATGGTTCGACGTAGTTCAGTTTAAGCCATATAAGAATACGGGCAGTCCAAACACATAGTCGAACAAGAAGGCGTCGACAAGTTGGAGGCTAGATCCGACTTAAGCTGTTTATAGGATATCCTAGAGGAACGAAATGGGGTTATTTCTATAGTCCAAAGAATTAGAAGGTCTTTATTAGCACCAATGCCCAATTCTTGGAGGATGACTACATGAAAACCACAAATCCAAAGTTGAAATCATTCTTTAAGAATTAGAAGATGATCGGATTCCACCACCGATTCTGCCAAAGATACAAGATATCGAGTCCAGGGGAGGATCGACACCGTGATACTTCAAGAGATTGAAGTGGGTCGAGTTTAACGGAGATACGACTATAGAAGTGGTAACTACCCAACAAGTTGTGTAAGAAAGAGAACCACAAGTTATCTTGACCCACCATCGCCATCAGGCCAATAAGACCTCATCGTAGTGGGAGGGTTGTGCGAAAACCCGATCGATTTATGTCCGTGGGTGAATCTTTGTATTTAGTCCCAGTAGGGGAACAAGCTATAATAGAGCCATGGACATACAGCGAGGCGATACAAGACATAGATGCAGGAACATGGCACACACTATGGATTTATAAATTGAGTCCATAACAACTATGGATGTATACGAGAAAACACCTATACCGGATGGCAAGGAAGTCATAGGTAGTGGGTACAATAGGAAAAAGATTCCGATTGAGAGGTTTCGCCTTTTAAAGCCGTGCTTGTGCGAAAGGTACACTCATTGAGGGCATCGACACGATTATACCTTTTAGCTTCGTAGCAATGCTCAAGTCCATCGTAATTCTTCCGGGTCATAGCAGCTTACTTAAACCTAGAGATTTGACAAATGGATGTAAAAGCTTTCTTAAACGACACCTTGAGGAAGGTCGAGACATCTATATGCAAGAACTCAAGGTTATGTGATGAAAGTGATGAGCATCAAATGTGAAAGCTTAAGAAGTCCATTTATGGACTCAAGCAAACTTCCGATCATGGAACATACGCTGATGGCGGTGGTAAAACCTATGGTTTTACCCGATTACTAGCGAGTTGCATGTATCGCTTAGATGTCAACGATGACATGGTATTTCTTGCACTTTACGTAAATGACATCATTGTACTTGACAAAATGTGAATCATATCGAAGTAAAAACTTGGTTATCCGATCGGTTTCGAGATGAAAGACTTAAGAGAAGAAAGATACATTCTTGGGATCAAGGTTTACCAAGATCGTAAAAGAAAATATTGAGCTTATCTCAGGCCTTACATTGATCTATCGAATTACTTGTTTTAGCATGCAAACCGCCAAGATGTGATTGCTACCCTTCGAGACATGGTGTTCCTTTATCTAAGGAGCAGTCGCCGATGACTGCAAAAGAGATAGAGAAAATGAGACATGTTCCCCACGCTTCCGCCGTAGGAAGTATCATGTATGCAATGATGTGTATGAGGCTCGATATCGATATGCTAGGCATAGTAGCAAGATATCGGTGATAAGCTTCATTTTACATGATTTATAAGGCTATATTCATTTCGTTTCTAAGTGATAAGTGATCTTTTGAGTTGTCTTTTGATATATTTATGTTTACCTTGGAAGATATTATGCCGTGTGTATTTCATGTCATTTTAGCATAGGTTTTAATGTCAAAAGGTGGATCACGATAAAGAGGAATCAATAGCCCAATCGCGAGCTCATGCGAAGAAGAATGCTTGAAAACGACGTTGAATATGATGAAATGGATTTGACAAGGATGGATGTACAAAGTTAACTATGTTAAAGATAATCTCAATAGGAGACCGAGGCGCAAACGGATTGTAATTCGGAGTCATTTAGAGAGAACGGAGCGGCGAAGCAAGTCGCGTGCAGCCGAGAAAAGATGATTCGCGAGTTTTGCTCGCGACCTAAGGTCGCAAGGGCAAAACTCGCGAAATCATGAATTTTCAGCAATTTGAGACACCTAGTCCATGTACTACTTAATCCGAGTCGAATAGGATTGAATCGTAGTCGTAATAGGATTGAATCGTAGTCGAGAATAGGATTGGGGAATTTATGAAAAATGGAGCTTATGTTTTATTATAAATAGGAGATAGAGCAAGAGCTTAAAACACCATTCCGGAGCGTAACACAAATTCTTCTTTATTTTCTTTTGCAAGTTCTTTTCCGTTTAATTTAGTTTAGCTTTTTCTTTAAGTATTTTCATTCCAATTTCATAGTTTAGTATTAGAATTCGTAATTTCTTCCGGATTCAAGTCGCTACAATTGTTCTTCGTGGATTCTTACGGTTTTATCTATCTATCTTAATTTATGTTTTATTTAATTATTTATTGCTTTGGTAATTTAATTATGCGTAGCTAAAATTCGCATTGATCTGAGGGTTTGCATGATTCGATCCTATATGTTGTGATTTCTATTATCGCTATTTACCTTCCGGCATTAATTCATGATTCTTGGTGCTTATTTATATGTGTTGATTTGATCAATCTTGATGCATATCTAGTTGTCGGTTAATTACGTAATTGTATTAATTGTCAATCGATCTTGAATGCATGATACTAATGCCTCGAGTCGTAGTTGAGATAGGATATTCGTGAGGAAGCATATTCTTAGTGATCCTTTTGGAGTTACTTGTTTTCACCTAGAATGATAGGAAAACTCGTAATCTCTGCCGCAATTATCGTGAATTGAAGTTGTTGGTTATATTTGTGATCTTCCATCTTGTTTGGATTAAAATTGGCTAATAGGAACGGATAAACATACATTGTGGGTAGGATTTATGCATCCACAAGGTTAGTCTTTTTATCTGTTTTATCATCTTTGATATTTATTGCTTTCTTTTATTTTCTGTTTGGCTACATCTGCTTTGGATTAAATTCCGAAGCCCTTAAACCTTTCACCCTTTTTCTGTGCTTGAATAATGATGAATTATCGTTGAGCTAGCTTCTGTGTTTTCGCATTACAATCCCTGTGGATACGATACTCGACTTACCTTCTATATACGCCTTTTACGTGTGAAAAAGGGAGCGATCAAATTTTGGCGCCGTTGCCGGGGATTGTTAAGATTGCATAGGAATAATTTGACGATTTGGATTTATTAATTCAAGTTATATATTATATTATTTATTTATTGATTACCGGAGCTGAATTCTCTCTTTTCTCAGGTAGTTTATGCGTACAAGATCTCAGGGACCTCCTGAAATATTATTAGATCCCGAGATCGAAAGTTCTCAAAGGAGAAGAGGACGAGAGAAGAGACGGGCTGCAATGGCAACTAATCCACAGAACGGGGGCATTCCTCCCGAGCAAGCTGCACGCATGTTAGCTGACTTCGCAGAGATGCAACGCCAGATGGCGAATATGGGACTCCTTGTCCCTACCCCAGAGACGCGACCGCTGAATTTTATGTACCGACCTCCTACTGAACAGTTCCAAGGAGGCGGATGGGGCCCGCACGTGGATGCAAACAATTTTGAGTCAAGCCGTACCCGATCAAGTATGGTCGAGGAGAGCGGTTTGGGGAGAGTCATCGAAGACCAATACGCATCTCGAGACCTTTCTCGTTTGTGACACCATCAAATGTAATGGGGTGCCACAAGACACGATCCGGATCGCATGTTCGGTTCTCTGTGCACCAAAGTAAAGATTGGTTCAAGAGTTTGGACCGAGCGGGCATCGACACTTGGGAGAAACTTTGAAGTTTCTCGAAATCTCACCACGCGAAACGCTAAGATCATCGCCAAATCTCCCATTTTGCCAAAACCACGACGAATCACTATTAGAAGCATGGGAGATTCAGAGGTCTATTGAGGCGATGCCCACGCATGGATTCTCCAGGAGCAGCGGATCACGCAGCTTCTACAGTGGACCTGACGCTTGAGATAAGGAGCATTGTGGATGCGTCGGTGGGGGCTGTTTATTGAACCAACGAGTAGACGAGGCGAGCCGTATTTTAGAGTGAGATACGCCACAGCTATCAATGGCCAATGGAGAGAACGCCAATGGTTAAGCAAAGGTATGTCGAGGCCGATTCAAAATCGGACGAATGATGAAGCAATTCACTCTTTTGAAGAGTCGATCGAGATGTAAGAGGTCAACCACATCAATCGGAGGAATCATGGGGAATCCGGCATACAATGCGAATAACGAAAACCAACCGAATATGTCGATGCCAACCCCAATAACTTCCAACAACCTCAAAGAGTTTCGCTTCGTAATGGTGTAATTCAAGAGCCGAAGAAGCCGAGTCTAGAAGATATGATGCAGTAGTTGGTTGTAAGTAACCAACAATTGGCAACGAACCAGAGTGCATTTATAAGCAGTACCGGGCAGAAAATAACTCATCTAGAGTCGACTGTGACGGCTATGGGAAAGCATATGAAGATTTTGGAAAATCAGATTGGTCAAGTAGCCGACAGGTTGAATGCACTACAAAAGACGGGCCAATTTCCGAGTAATACGGAGGTGAACCCGAAAATCAATGTTTCGCCATCCGCACGAGGAATGGACAAGCTTAGCCGAGCCATACGGAGCAAGAAAGTAAACCGAAGCAAATTGCGATCGAGCTAGCGATCATGAGCCCGATCGCGAGGAGTCCCGAAGTTTTCCCGTAAGCTCGCGATCGAGAACGCGCCATGAGCCCCGACCATGAGCCATCATATTGTGCGCGGCTCCAGATTTGTTAGCGAACCACCCAATACCGCATGCTCGAACGCCAAGGCCAAAGAAGACAGCGCAGACGCCTCGCGACCTACCCAGCGGTCGCGAGGTCAACCGCGAAGGGCCTCCAGAATCCAATTCTCGCACGTACACTCCTCCGGTCCCATTTTCGAGTCGACTTGTCAAGTCGAAATATGACGAGGAGTTTGCTCGTTTCAAAGAGATTTTTCAAAAAGTTGAGATCAATTTACCTCTCTTTGAAGCGCTGCGAAACATGCCGGGATACATGAAATTTTTAAAAGACGCGCTTGCAAGCAAGAAGAAATTGGGGAAATTTGAAAAAATTACTCTATCCGAAGAATGCGGTTGCCTTGCGTATAAGCTCCCTCTAAAGCGTATGATCCCGCGCTTTACATTGAGTGCGAGATTGCAGAGCACACGCCGTTACAACGTGTTGTGTGATTTAGGAGCAACCATAAACCCGATGCCGTTAAATGTGTTCAATCGCTTGGGGCCGGGCAAGCCAAGAAGACCTCCATTTCGTTAATGATGGCCGATGTGTCACCGCATACCCTAAGGGATAGTTGAGGATGTGTTGGTAAGAGTTCGGGTTTTGTCTTTCCAAGCAGATTTTGTTATTTTAGACATTCCTCAATTTAAAATCAACCACTAATCTTGGGTAGCCTTTTCTAGCAATGGTCGGTGCTTTAATCGACGTGCGGAAGGTGATCTAACTTTTCGTGTTAACGATGAGAAGCGAAAATCTCAATCTATGACGCCATCCCGCCGACACGATAGTGCGCGAGCATGAAGAGTGTCATTCAATCACCACCGCTGCAGCGACTAGCCAAATCTCGAGCTGGATGTCAACCGACTAGTTGACAAGGGTGCTACAAAGAAAGATGGACTCGGCATGGAACTCCGAGTGACTTGTTCAAGTTTGGGGAGGCCACTTCCACACTCGCGGTGGTCTGCGCAATCAACGCAAAATATGGAGGCAAGCAAAGATTTGGTAAGAAGACTGCGCCAAAATCGCCAGATTGATCGAGGTTAGTATTGGTCTAGCTAAAGACATTTAAATTTAGCACTTGTTGGGAGGTAACCCAATGTTTTTCTTTGTTTTGGTTTGTTTTTCGTTTTTGTTCTGTTTTCTTTTTGTTTGTGTTTGTTTTGTTTTTCGTGTTTGGGTTTTGTGTCTGTTTTGGGTTGAGTTGAATGACGAGCAGCCGATGATGAGAATTGTTTTTATTAGAAAATTTGATTGCAAATGATTTTGTGAGACGAAGCATGTTATGATTATTGTGAGTATTGAGCCTTTGAGAAATTGATCACATTTTTTGAAACCTGTGAGACTTGAGCTTTCGACTGTCATATTTCTTCAGTCTTGTTTATTTCTGTGTGAATAGTTTGAAATAGCATGTGTTTCTCTAGAACTTGCTCTGGTTCTTTTTCGAGGTTGCATTGATGTGCTTAAGAATTATGAGATGATATTAGGCATTCTTTTCTTAGCTCATACACCATCCAAACACTAACTGCTTTTTTATTATCCTTGATGAGCCCGCTTGAGCCTACCTTATTCTTTCATATAGGCTGTGGGTTGGGTTATGTAGTTAGTGATATTTGGTTGCTTGAATTGAGGGTTGAGAAAAGAAAGGAAAGAAAGAGAATAAATGTTGAGAAAGTGATTATTAAAATAGTTGCTTACCCATATAAGTTCATTTTAAAAAAACAAATAAAAAAAAAGAGGAAAAATTTAACACAAGTGTGTGAAAAGAGCATAAATGGGTAAGTAGCTAGTGCTTTAAGATTTAGTATATCAATTATATAAAATTATGCGGTCTTAAAGAAAATGACTTCTTGGTATGGAGAATTGAAATAAATTGTGAAAATTTGGGAATTATATCTTGTGTTACTTATGGTGTTTTCATTATGGGATTATGAGTCACTTAGCCTAAATATATCCGAACCTACCAAAGATCCTACATTATAACCTTTTATAAAGACCTTTTGATCTTAGTTCTTGAGCACATATTTGAGCAATGGAGAATTAGACGATTTGCAAGCCTATGGTAGATGCCATGTGTTTTTAAACTTTGAGAGTATACATCCTCCTTGTTACACTTGAGTGTTTGAGCTTTATATATATATATCCATGTCGTGAGGATTCAAGTTTGAGAAGGCTTGTGCTTATGGTTATTATGACGTGTCGAGTTTAACGAATGAGGTTGTGATTTGATTCATTTGTTTGAATCTTTATTGCTCATCGCTACGAGGCTTATTGCTTTGGACGTTCGTCTCTTTGCCTATCGCTGGTCGCCTCCTTTGTTCTGATTTGTTTGAGGACAAACAAAAGGGTAAGTTTGGGGAGTTGATAAGCCTCATTTTACATGATTTATAAGGCTATATTCGCTTCGCTTTCTAAGTGATAAGTGATCTTTTGAGTTGTCTTTTGATATATTTATGTTTACCTTGGAAGATATTATCGTGTGTATTTCATGTCATTTTAGCATAGGTTTTAATGTCAAAAGGTGGATCACGATAAAGAGGAATCAATAGCCCATTCGCGAGCTCATGCGAAGAAGAACTGCTTGAAAACGACGTTGAATATGATGAAATGGATTTGACAAGGATGGATGTACAAAGTTAACTATGTTAAAGAGCATCTCAATAGAGTCCAGAGGCGCAAACGGATTGTAATTCGAGTCCGGACAAGAGAGAACGGAGCGAACAAATGGGTCACGCTGCAGCCGAGAAAAGATGATTCGCGAGTTTTGCTCATGACCTAAGGTCGCAAGGGCAAAACTCGCGAAATCATGAATTTTCAGCAATTTGAGACACCTAGTCCATGTATACTTCTAATCCGAAGTCGAATAGGATTGAATCGGTCGAATAGGATTGAATCGTAGTCGAATAGGATTGGGGAATTTATGAAAAATGGAGCTTATGTTTTATTATAAATAGGGAGATAGAGCAAGAGCTTAAAAACACCATTCCAGCGAACACAAATTCTTCTTTATTTTCTTTGCAAGTTCTTTTCCGCTTAATTTAGTTTAGCTTTTCTTTAAGTATTTTCATTCCAATTTCATAGTTTAGTATTAGAATTGAATTTCTTCCTGATTCAAGTCGCTACAATTGTTCTTCGTGGATTCTTACGGTTTTATCTATCTATCTTAATTTATGTTTTATTTAATTATTTATTGCTTTGGTAATTTAATTATCGTAGCTAAAATTCGCATCGATCCTGTGGTTTGCATGATTCGATCCTATATGTTGTTATTTCATTATCGCTATTTACCTTCCGTGCATCGATTCATGATTCTTGGTGCTTATTTATATGTGTTGATTTCGATCAATCTTGATGCATATCTAGTTGTCGGTTAATCATGCGTAATTGTATTAATTGTCAATCGATCTTGAATGCATGATACTAATAAGCCTCGAGTCGTAGTTCTAGATAGGATATTCAGAGGAAGCATATTCTTAGTGATCCTTTTGGAGTTACTTGTTTCACCTAGAATGATAGGAAAACTCGTAATTCACTGCCGCAATTATCGTAATTGAAGTTGTTGGTTATATTTGTGATCTTCCATCTTGTTCGATTAAAATTGCTAATAGGAATGGGATAAACATACATTGTGGGTAGGATTTATGCATCCCTAGGGTTAGTCTTTTATCTGCTTTTATCATCTTTGATATTTATCGCTTTCTTTTATTTTCTCGCTTGGCTACATCTACTTTGGATTAAATTCAAGCCCTTAAACCTTTCACCCTTTTTCGTGGCAGAATAATGATGAATTATCGCTGAGCTAGCTTCGTGTTTTAGCATTACAATCCCATGGATACGATACTCGACTTACCTTCTATATACGTGCCTTTACGTGTGAAAAAGGAGCGATCATCGCCTAACCCTAGACAAGCTCATCGACTACGGTAAAGCATATACTCAAGTACCTGAAAATAGCTCGAGATTATAGGCTAGTTTACCGCATGATAGTCTAATGCCTTTAAGTTATTCAAACACGGATTTCCAAGTCGACCGTGATGAGAAGAAGTTTCACGCCAAAGCTATGTGTTTACCTTGGGAGGTGGAGCCGTATATCATGAGTGCAAAGCAGCGGTGCATTGTAGACTCCACCATGGAAGCCGAATATGTAGCCGCATCGAGGTCTGCGAAGATGCGGTATGGTTCAAGACCTACCTCATGGATCTAGATGTGGTACCTCGTTTGCCCAAGATCATCATAGTGTTTGGTGATAACTCGTGTAGCAAAGAAACTCGAAGGAACCACGGACCCACAAGACGACAAAAAACATAGAGAGAAAGTACCATATCATGCAAGAAATCATACGACGAGGTGACGTGCTTATAGAGAAGATTGGTATTATAGACAACCTAGTGACCCATTCACGAAGAGCTCCGCTATAAAAGTCTACGACGAGCATGTTCGAGGACTTGATTATGAAGACGGCCCTCACTTAGAAAGGAAAATTTTGTAGAAGTGAGAGAAGCAAAGTGATGGTGTTGTTTGTAATAGTTAGTAGGGAGACACATTGTATACTCAAAGTTTTCTTTGTTATAAGTGGGAGATTGTTAGATTTGTATACTGAAAGTAGAATGGTTGAGCTTGTATATAATATTTCCTGTTATCACTATTACAATCTTCTATCCGAATTGTTTACTTGATTGCATATGTTTGTCCTATTATCTCATACAAAAGTTAGATCATACAAGGTGTATAAGATCACAGAAGTCTGTATGATTGGTTAAGTTTATTGAGATATAAAAGGATCACAGCTGAGACAACTTGAGGACGAGTTATCGGTGTAGGCTGCAATATAGATAAGAAGTGACTTAACTTTGTTCCTTATACATACTGGTACGTCTTGACATATTGATGGACCATAGTGAGATGTGTTATTCTATCTGACCATCGTGAAGATCTTAGATCTCGGTGACTTTACGTTGATCTAAACCTCGATAAGGTTTTAGGTGAGTATGAGTTACTGACTGATTGGGTATATTTTGGCAACATATTTTGGATGATTAATGACATGTTTTGGATCAAAATAGAGGTTCCATGGTGCACTTATTAATGTTTTATGTTTTTATGGTATTTTTAGGGATGGTAAGCAAATGGAAGTTCTTGGCATTATTTTGGATGAAGTTTGAAGCATGAAAGAACTAAAGTAAAGTTTGGTGTCGGAAAGTCATGCAGTATGCCCATAGTGTAATCGTTTACTGGACCGGGCGATAATGACGTGGATTAAATGGATTTTTGAAGGCTTTGTGATATCAAACGAAGTTTAATTATGTAATACGCCTCAAATATTGATTTGGGCTTCTTTAGTTATTATTTTGAATTATCTAATAGTGTTCTTATTATATTAGAATATGTTTTCCCTTTTAATAGGGGATTAGATTATATTTTAATATATTAGATTTGATTTGATAGGATTTGAAATAGGATAGCTTTTATCCTATTTTATCACATTCTCATTCACGTGAGAAACATACAGATTGGAGTTTTGAATTCTAATTCAAAAGTTATTTTATTCTTTTTATTTTATTCATTTGTTCTTCTTCTCTTTTCCCTTATGATTTTTAGCTTGAATTCATTCATGAGTTCTAGCTAATCTCTTTTATTCCGTGAAGAATAAGGAAGTTTCTAGCGTGACGTTCCCGTGAGATCTAATCGGTTTTATCCTTTAATTTTATGCACACATCTCGTTATTCTCTCGTGTTTATTGTCTTCAATTGTTTCATCTTTACTAGTTAGTTGCAAATATTTAGTAGTTCAAAATTTATTAGTAGCCAATCGAATCGGTCATCCGTAATTGTGGTTGAGATTTTATTAGTGGTAAAGTGATTCATCAGAGTCAAGAGTTTAACAGTCTTAATTCGATAATCCTAAGTCAGAGTTTATTGGTTTTGAATCGGGTTTCTCTAGTTCTTAAAGTTATCGGCTCATTAAATCTATAGAGTGTCTCTTACGATTGTCATCGATTAGAAGTAGTTAGTGAAGCGCCTTCCTAATTAACGATAAAATAAGGAGAGATAAGATTGCGTCGGAAGCTTCTTCGGATCATAATTGGTGTGGTTGCATGAATTAAAGTTATATTTGCATCGAGGATCGGATTTGTCTAAGCTATAGTGGAATTAATTGGAACCTGAATACCTTCGTCATATTTGTTAAAATCAAACATCTGGATACCTTTCATATTTGTTATCTTCGAGTTTCCATAGATTACTCACTTTCCAAAACTTATTTTATAGGTGGAAAATTGAGAAATTCTTGTCAATCCTTTGGGAGACGATTTTGCTTATCGCTATCTCAGATAGTATGGGCATCTTGACCGAGTGTCGATTTATTTTTGGTGAAAGCGACACACCAAAATTTGCGTGTTGCTGAGGATTGGTTTTAAGTAGTTGTTGTGAGATTAAATGTATGCAACACAATATTACGCAAGTGCACGAATCAACAAGTAATATACGAAAATATTCCGAGATCAAATCCACGGAACGCACTTTTAAACCACGTCGAATACAATTTGTTTGTGATTATGAGAGAAAAACAATTAAAGAAAACTTTTACACCGAGACGAGGTGAAATTTCAGACAAACGATGATTAACAAACTGATATCAGGAAGGAAAATAGACTTGATCACTTGATTCCACCCATGCTCCGTACTCGCCACGCTTCAACATTATCTTTGCCTCGTTATTATGACATGAAATCTTCCAACTCTTAGCATTTTTCCAAATCTAAGATTATACCCTCTAAGCTCGTCAATATATTCCTATACCGAAGTGCTTGAAGAGTATCTCTACCATACCATTCATTTATGTCACGCAAGGCAAACACATATTCCTATGCTATTCACACACATAATATTTAAATCATGTTCTTGCGTCACTTTCTTGTTTTCTCCTCTATGAGAGCTTCCCAGAAATCATAGAGCTAAGATCTTACCCATGGTGATCAATCACAAGCAAGATAAATAATCGTCAAGAAAACGATAATAACTTAAAAGATAAGCAGAAACGGGCTCGTCACACGAGCACGGGTTTCATCAAAGATCAAGTCCTACAAATTTAGCTCATAGCGAAATGAGCAAATGATTTCAAAACACAAATGCCATAGCAAAGTAAAAAGAATTCGAGATTCAAAGTTAACACTGTCGCGGAATCACGTCTTCCTCCTCGATCGCCGCCTCTTCCGATAGCTTCCTCTCCAAGGTGTTGCCCTCACTCCTCTTTTAGATACTGATAATTATCTCCCGATTGTCGCCTCCTTTTAATAACCAACTCGACACTTTTAGGTGTATGCACTCAGCACCGCAAACCCTTCATCCACGGATCCTTTCTTTTCCGCTGGCTCGCAAAGCGCGCCCTTATCTTTGTCGTGGCCGCCGCCACGTGGTCGTGGTCCAACAAATCTCTTTTTCGTTACTTTCATAAGCGCGGCCTCATACGCTATCACGAGCTCCTCTTCTCAGTTTGCACAGGCACGAGCTCATCCCTCCTGATGAAGACCTCGCATCCGAACTCAACTCCTTACAAACTCGACCTCACATAAAGGTCCGCCCTCATGTCTGAGCTCGGCGTCGTAACATCGCCTGCTTTTCTTTCCTTTCTTCCGAGCTCGACCTTTGATGGCTTCGTTCACAAATCCGATCTCAGTTGCGGTCATCATTCTCGAGCTTGGCTAAGAGTCCGACCTCACTTACGAGTTCGACCTCGCTTACGAGTTCGAGTGTCGAGGTCATCTTCACACTTGTGAATCTTTCAATATTTGAGCTCGGTTGGTTGCGAGCTCGGCTCTGTTCTCCTTCTTTCCGAAGTTCGGTTCCGCTCACAAGCTCGGAAGTCTTGAGCTCGGCTTCCAGATTTCGCTCCAACCTCCTCGGTCTTCACTTTTCTAGAGTTTTGACTTCGTCTTTGTAGTTCGACTCTGCTCCCGTATTTTTCAAAGATTATCTGCTCACCTTCCTCGTACATCGAAGTCAAGCTCGCTCACGAGTTCGGCCTTGCTTGTGCGTTCAACACCGAGCTTGACTTGACTCGGCGGACTTCACCTCGTCTTCACCGCCATTCATCCCGCTCATATCGTAACTAATAACGATAAATGCCATTAAAACCCTTTAAATTCACCCGACTCAATCCTTCACACAAACACACGCAAACATAACAAAAACAAATAACTTAACAGCAACTAACGAACAGAACCCGTTAAACTCAAGGATATTATTATCAAAAAGGTCATATAATAACTCTTTTATAAGAGTTATCACACCCCAAACTTAGCTCATTACTCGCCCTCGAGTGATGTTACATACACAACAAAACACACCCACAAAAACAAGAAGCGATGTTCAAAATGCTCTGACGATAGCCAAGATGATGACTTAATCAGCTAAGGATGTCTCTTTCAGTCATGGTTCTTTCAACGAAAAAGAATCATTCAGTTCTTCTCATTGCATGTCTGGTCAATCACCTCGGATTGCAAGGATGTCTCCCTTCAGATATTAACAGGTATATAACACATTAGTCACTACATGAATCTTCCCATAACTTAGTTCTTCTTAATATGACCATGCTTTGATTATCAAGTGCACAAATGTCTCCACAATTGATTCGGTCAACCCTTCTCCACTAACATGAGTGTCATCAATATCGGATCAAGGGTCTTTAATGACTTATAATGTTAGGCTTGGGTGACGGTAGGATTGTTTGGGGTAATGTAGCTCAAAACACCGGCACCTAACTCATTCTTGGTTCCAACTATCCTGACATTTTTCTGACATTTTTCTTTTCTTTTTATAGAGACCCCGCATCTTCACCTTTTTCGTTTATCATCTCCGGTTTTTTTTTTTTTTAGCACTTCCTTACAACTTCACCTTCAACTTCCGAGGTTATTTTACCTCGTCCACCCCCAAACTTAGAACATAACATTGTCCCCAATGTTGAGACTTATACAAAAATGAGGGGTGAGACACTGTTATCTTAACATAAGAGTAATACGGGCACTATTATAGATATGAGAGTAACTGAACCATAATTAGGCATGCCCAAGGTGACAGGTAAGGAATAATATATGTGGTATACAGGAGAATATTTAGTGGATGCAAGAAAGAAAAAGCTTGTAAGCTCAAAGGAGGACCCTAGGAAAAATATCATATTAGGGAAGGCTAGAAAGGCACAATCAATCCAAAAAGTGGCCTACGTCCCATCCATGTTGACACACTCATGTATATTGTCTCATGGGAGTCCCAACCCAATATAAAAGATGCACTCATACAAAATTGTAAGCCAATTAAGATTCACCGATGCAATGGTTAATCACTATAGGAACAAATATGCTAATACCAAAATTAATAGAGTACACCTCAGCAAAATAAGGGTAAAACCGGACAAGCAATAAGTCGTACCAAAGATCGCAATATAAACAAAACAGATTGACATCATAAAGCTATCCTCACACCCAAACATCATCCTTAGAAATCATCGAAATGTAATCACATGCTTTTATTGAACAAACCAGAACAACAACAAAACACCGACCAGAAACAAAAAGCTAAACACAACAAAACACAGCCACAACACCAAGGATTGAGTTAGAGAGAACGCCCCTGACCTACGCCTCGGGAGAACCCGGAGGAGTAGGAGAACTGTGGGTAGATGCATTCAACTGGAGACCTTCTATAATGGGCTAAATGCGTCCACACGCTTGGTGCTTGACGCCTCCGCAAATGGAGCTATTCTCTCTAAATCCTACAATAAGTATATGAGATATTGGAAAGGATCGCTAATAACAATTGACAGTTGAATGCAGTGCGGAATGTCGTGGTAAGGGCATTTCCGTAGAATTTCCTTATAACGTTCCCATGCCTCGCATACAGATTCATCATCATTCTGCTGGAATGACATGATGTCATTTCGAAATCTTGCATTCTTCGTAGGCGGGAAATACTTCATCAAGAATTTTTTGCCGAGCTCGTTCCATGAAGTGATAGAGTCCGATGGAATACCATTCAGCCATGCTTTTGCACGATCTCGTGGCGAGAAGGGAAGACCAAGTCTCGGTAGCTCGGTTGAAACACCCGGCAACTTAAATGAGTCGTCGACCTCCAAAGAACGATCGAAGGTGGAGATGTGGATCCTCCGTGGCTTGCCCACTGAATCGCCCCACCGCTTGGAGCATCTCGAACATAACCGCTTCACCGAATCGGTTCGCTTGCACCTCGGTCCGGTTATTCCCGATTCACTCATTGAATGCGGGGTCGGAGTCACGTATACCCTTTCCCGATCATCGGCGATGACTATGGCGTTCTCCATTATTCCCATTCTTGCCTAGTGCGCCATTTTGGCTTGCTTCGGATGTTTGACGTCGCCTTCCTCGACGGAAGGTGCGTTGAATCTTTGGATCTAGCGGGTACAATACCTGCGCCTTGGTTTTGCGCATATACCACAGTCCAGAAACCTGATTCACGCAAAGAAAATAATAGAGTTAACCACTAGTACTAAATAAACACAAAAATTGAAATATCAACGTAATTTATAATCATGCCCCAACAACGGTGCCAAAACTTGTTGTGAGATTAAATGTATGAAACATAATATTACGCAAGTGCACGTAATCAACAAGTAATATACGGAAATATTCGAGATCGAATCCACGAGGAACGACTTTTTAAACCACGTCGAATATAATTTGTTTGTGATTATGAGAAAAACAATTAAAGAAAACTTTACACCGAGACGAGGTGAAATTTCGCACAACGATGATTAACAAACCGATATCGTGAAGGAAAATGATTTGATCACTGATTCCACCCATGTCTGCATCGCCACGCTCAACATTATCTTTGCCTCGTTATTATGACATGAAATCATCCAACTCTTAGCATTTTTCCAAATCTAAGATTATACCCTCTAAGCTCGTCAATATATTCCTATACCGAAGTGCTTAAAGAGTATCTCTACCATACCATTCATTTATGTCACGCAAGGCAAACACATATTCCTATGCTATTCACACACATAATATTTAAATCATGTTCTTGCGTCACTTTCTTGTTTTCCACTCTATGAGAGCTTCCCAGAAATCATAGAGCTAAGATCTCACCCATGGTGATCAATCACAATCAAGATAAATAATAGCCAAGAAAACCATAATAACTTAATAAGATAAGCGAAACGGGCTCGTCAAACGAGCATGGGTTTCATCAAAAGATCAAGTCCTACAAATTTAGCTCATAGCGAGCTGTGCAATAGATTTCAAAAACACAAATGCCATAGCAAAGTAAAAACAATTCGAGATTCAAAGTTAACACTGTCGTCGGAATCACGTGTCCTCCTGGATCGCCGCCTCTTCCGATAGCTTCCTCTCCAAGGTGTTGCCCTCGACTCTCTTTTCGATACTCGATAATTATCTCCCGATTGTCGCCTCCCTTTAATAACCAACTCGACACTTTTAGGTGTACGACTAGGCACCGCAAACCCTTCATCCATCGATCCTTTCTTTTCCGCTGGCTCGCAAAACGCGTCCTTTATGTTGTCGTGGCCACCGCCACGTGGGCGTGGTCCAAAGAAATCTCTTTTTCGTTACTTTCATAAGCGGGCCTCATCCGCTATCACGAGCTCTTCTTCTCGGTTTGCACAGGCACTAGCTCGTCCCTCCTGATGAAGACCTCGCATCCGAACTCAACTCCTTACAAACTCGACCTCACATAAAGGTCCGCCCTCATGTCTGAGCTCGGCGTCGTAACAACGCCTGCTTTTCTTTCCTTTCTTCCGAGCTCGACCTTTGATGGCTTCGTTCACAAATTCGATCTCAGTTGCGGTCATCATTCTCGAGCTTGGCTAAGAGTCCTACCTCGCTTACGAGTTCGAGTGTCGAGGTCATCTTCACACTTGTGAATCTTTCAATATTTGAGCTCGGTTGGTTGCGAGCTCGGCTTTGTTCTCTTCTTCCAGTTCGGTTCGCTCACGAGCTCGGAAGTCTTGAGCTCGGCTTCCAGATTTCGCTCAACCTCCTCGGTCTTCACTTTTCCGTAGTTTTGACTTCGCCTTTGTAGTGCGACTGCTCCCGTTTTTTCATTATTATCCGCTCACCCTTCCTCGACATCAAGTCAAGCTCACTCACGAGTTCGGCCTTGCTTGTGCGTTCAACACGGAGCTTGACTTGACTCGTGGACTTCACCTCGCCTTCACCGCCATTCATCCCGCTTCATACCGTAACTAATAACGATAAATGCCATTAAAACCCTTTAAATTCACTCCGACTCAATCCTTCACACAAACACACGCAAACATAACAAAACAAATAACATAATAGCAACTAACTAAGTAACCCGTTAAACTCAAGGATATTATTATCAAAGGTCATATAATAACTCTTTATAAGAGTTATCGTAGTAATTATTCGATTTTCTATCTATTTTGTTTTTTTTTTTCCTCGGTTTATGCCTCGCTCTAACTCGTGCGGAGAATTAGTCTTTGATCCGTAAATTGAGAAAACTACGCGTAAATTGACAAAGGTAGCTAAGGAAGGAAACAAAGCTATTACAATCATCATGGATGTGAGAAGGAATATTGATGGGAAGCATGAAGAAAATCCACAGACCATTGATTATAGAGTTGGGTCGTCGTAGGAGTAGCCTCCTCCGCATTGTTTCACCTACAATCAACCAAAACTCCGAGATCCAGCCTGGTTTTATTCAAGTTCTTCCCAAGTTTGGAGATATGCCTGGAGAGAGTGCACATAAACATCTTGCTAAATTTGATTTAGTGTGCTCTACTTTACGTCCACAAGGATTTAGCGATGATAATTTGAGATGCTAACATTTTCTCATACTTTGGAGGGCAGGGCTAGAGATTGGTTATTTTATCTTCCCCCTGGTTCAGTTCGAACATGGAGCCAGTTAGAAGAATACTTCTTACGTAAATTCTTTCCAGAATCAAGAGCTGCAAATTTATGAATGGCTATTAGTAGCATTAAACAAAAGAATGGAGAGAGTTTAGCAGATTATTGGGAACGATTCCAGCAATTGTGTCGCAAGTGTCCTGACCACGGATTTTCTGATTATCAATTGCTCACTAACTATTTTTACTGTGGTATGTCTTCTTTTGATAGGAAAATTGTTGATGCTGCTTGCGGTGGATCATTAACAAATAAGACGTTGGATGATGCCAAGCAGCTCATCATCGACATGGTCTCGAATGGCCAACAATATGAAGAAGAGGATGATGATAGATATAGACATGTAAAAGCAATGAAGAGATCAGAGAGTTCGAATGTGCATGATAAGATTGATGCTCTAACATCCTTAGTTCAAGAGCTTGCAGTAGCACAAACACAAAAAAATTAATGTGGTATACGTTCGAAAAATGGTCATTATACTGATACATGTCCTAATTTGTAGGATCCTCAACCCGAACAAGCATGCTATGGTTCAGGTAATGCACAATATGATGCACAAAGGCAAAGGCAAAGACTAAATGATCCATTTTAAACACATATAATCCATGATGGGAGAATCATCACAATTTTAGTTGGAGTCAAGAGGACATGAAGTTTATACTCGAGGCGGTCGCAGAGTGGGCAGTATGCCCATACTGACGGGTCGAACCAAGTCTCAATGAAATTGTGAAGAGTTTGGCCCAAATTCAACAACTTTCCAAAGAAGAGATACGAGCTGCGTTGAGCAAGATGGGTACCTGAGATCACACGTTAGCCACTCAAATGAACAAGTTGCAGATTTCTCAAGGCAAACTTCCATATCAAATAGAGATAATCCAAGAGGGAGTGTTTGTGCAGTCACACTACGGTGCAGCAAGGAATGGGTCGAGCACGACCTAAAGAATGATGCTAAAGAGGAAGTCAAATATGGAGGAATGAAGGAAGATGGAGACACTCAAGAAAGATAAAAATCTGAAACTCATTTGTCTTCCAAAGGTAAGTGTCGATTCCAATATTATAAATCATAAAACACTAACTGATGCACCTTTTCCTTCTAGGTTGATCCGCAACAAGAAAGAAGATGATGAAAAAGAGATCCTAGAGGTATTCAAGAAGGTAGAAATCAACATACCATTGATCGATGTTATCAAGCAAGTTCCCAGGTACGCAATTTTTTTGAAAGAATTATGTGCTAAAAAGATGAGACATGAGAAAGATGCAAGGATCCAAGTGGGGGAGAATGTCTATGCTATTATTCGAAAGATATTACCACAAAAATGCCAGGATCCTGGTATGTTTACTATCCCCTGCATTATTGATAATAAGCAAGTTGAGAGAGCCATGCTAGATTTAGGAGCATCCATAAATGTCATGCCATATTCTGTTTATAAGGAGTTGCATTTAGGACCATTGAAAGAAACTCGTGTAATCATTCAGTTAGCTGATAGGTCCAATGCATATCCTTTAGGTGTAGTTGAGGATGTTCTTGTTAAAGTAAATGATTTGATCTTTCCCGTTGATTTCTATATTATTGAGATGGATGATTCTTCCTCTGCTCATAAGTATTTGATTTTATTAGGAAGACCATTCATGAAAACAGCAAAGGCAATAATTAATGTTGATAAAGGCATGCTTCGCTTGGAATTGATGGAGAAATTGTCACATTTAATATTTTTGAATCTATGAAGCATGTTGAGGATCCTGAATCTATATTCATGATTGATATTGTTGATCATTGGGCTGAAGATTTTATTGAGAATAGTTGCAGGGAAGATAAGTTCGAGCATATGATAGATAAGAATGCATCATTAAGAAGTGATCAATATCTTATCAGCAGTTACTGACCAAGACGGAGCAAATTATGTCATCTTTTGTGAAAGACCCAAAGCTGGAATTAAACAATCTCTCACAGTGTTTGAAGTATGCAATTTTAGAAGAGGATGACACGCTTCCCGTTGTTGTCAACAAGGACCTCAATGTTGTTGAACATTTAAGCGGTGTCAGAAGGAGCGATGGTACGCCTGCATCGCACGATCCTTCGATGGACATCGCCACAATTGCAGATATGGAGATAGTTGAGTTTCAAGAAATGAACTTGGCTACTTCCGTCGTTAACTCTTGATCGTACCACCATGGTGTCTGGCCTTGGACCTTAAACAAGGGCGCTACTTGGGAGGCAACCCAAGATTTTTTTTTTTCATTTTTTTGTTTATTTTTATTTTTATTTCTTTTTCTGCATGTTTGGAATCTCTACTTTACATGGCATGAATACTCCATCATCCCGTCATTCTACCCAAGTGAACCACCACAAGAGCCGCGTATCGAGGCCCCTCACAACTTACATTCATCAGCCCGTTGTATACATCATCCTCTACTTGATTTGTTCAGGGAAGTTTCTATTCTTATTCTCTTTTCTGTTTTGTTGTCCTTTTCTGTTTTTTTATTTGTTGGTCTCTCTTTCACACAATGAGGACACTGTGGGGGGAAAGTTGGTTGTTTTCTGTTCGTAGTTTCTTTGTTCTTAAAAGCGAAAAAAAAATTGATCTTGTTTTGTTTTGTTTTGAGTTATTGGCAACTACATGATGGATGAATTAAATAGAAAAGATTAGGATATTGCTTTGATCTGTTTGGTTGTTTTCTTTTTATTATGAATTATGTAAAAACATCTATATGTATTCATGGACGATGAATAACTACAAGATTGATCAAAAAATTTCAACTTACTTATATTGTGAGATTTGAGCCTATGAGAAAAATTGAAAATGCTTCATGTTTCTTTGAAGAGGGTTGTGTCTGACTTGATTGCTTGGTGTCTAGCTTTCCTTGTAGCCATAATTGAAACTGCATATGAAATTCTAGCATTAAAGTGATCTAAGTAGTTTTTTTTATCATTATCCCTACATATTTGGTCTAATTATATACTTCCTACCCTCAATTTTCCATTAGTTAGCCTTTGTGTGCCTTAGTCATTTTCTTGATCATTAAAAGCTACAAAATATGAGCCTTAGCTTTTCTTAGCCTTCTTTTGACCCACCAAAAATATGTAAGTTTGTGCAAGTTTGATATGAGTAGTGATTGTCATATTTGGTGATTGAATTGGTTTGAAAATATTGGAGAATGGTTGGAAAAAAAATATTTGGAGATGTAGTTGAAGTTCTTTTCAAAAGAAAAAATGAATAAGTAAAAAAATGATGAAAATCATGCCATAGGCCCATACTGCATCAATTTGCAAAAAAAAAGGAGAGAAAATAGAAATGGGAATGAAACAGTTGCCGTTAATGGAGTTAGTCTACGTGTTATTACAATTTATGAAGAGCATAGACTGATGGATATGATGGATGATGTGTTGAGATCTGTTTTACGAATTCAAGGATTGAGAAGTACTTTATTTGCATATTTTTGGTTTTATAACCTTATTTTTATCCTCCTGTTTGTCCTACCTATGCACCCAAGCCCCATTATAACCCGTCAAAAGTCCTAGTGATTGTGCATGAGTTCATTTGTAGTGGAAACAGTGACATATGGGCAAACTTATGATTGAAAGTGTGAAGTCGTGATTAAATGAGTGAATTCTACCTATTTTCCTTCTTTGAGAGTCTTGGAGTGAACTTGATGAGGTTTGGATTGATCTTGCATGATTTTGACTTGAATGAAAGATGTTTGCATAGTTTGAATCGAAAGAAGGGTTGGAGGATTGCGGAGGATTGTACTCTAATCCCGACTATGATCTTTGTCCGTTAAGTCGTTGCCAATTTCTGTTTTGAGTCTGTTTCTTTTTCTCTCGTTTCAGTTTTTGTTTTGTTTCCCTTACTTTATGCTCGAGGACGAGCGTTGTCTAAGTGTGGAGGGATTCGATTGAGCATATTTTGGCTACATATTTTGGTTGATTAGTGGCATGTTTTGGATCGAAATAGAGGTTCCATGGTGCACTTGTTAATGTTTTATGTTTTTATGGTATTTTGTAGGGATGGTAAGCAAATGGAAGTTCTTGGCATTATTTTGGATGAAGTTTTGAAGCATGAAATAACTAAAGTAAAGTTGTTGTCGAAAAGTCGTGCGGATGCCCGTCTTTGCCTTTATTTACTGACCGGACGATAATGATGTGGATTAAATGGATTTTTGAAGGCTTTGTGATATCAAACGAAGTTTAATTATGTAATAGGCCTCAAATATTGATTTGGGCTTCTTTAGTTATTATTTTGAATTATGTAATAGTATCCTTATTATATTAGAATATGTTTTCCCTTTTTAATAGGAGATTAGATTAGATTAGATTTTAATAGATTAGATTTGATTTGATAGGATTTGAAATATGATAGCTTTTATCCTATTTTATCACATTCTCATTCACGTGAGAAACATACAGATTGGAGTTTTGGAATTCTAATTCAAAAGTTATTTTATTCTTTTATTTTATTCATTTGTTCTTCTTCTCTTTTCCCTTATGATTTTTAGCTTGAATTCATTCATGAGTTTTAGCTAAAATCTCTTTCATTCCGATGAAGATTAAGAAAGCTCTAGCGCGACACGTTCCGTGAGATCTAATCGATTTTATCCTTTAATTTTATGCACGCATCTATTATTCTCTTTGTTTATTGTCGTTAATTGTTTCGTCTCTACTAGGTAGTTGCAAATATTTAGTAGTTTGAAATTAATTAGTAGCCAATTGAATCGGTCATCCGTAATTGTGGTTTATATTTGATTAGTGGTAAAGTGATTCATCAGAGTTAAGAGTTTAACAATCTTAATTCGATAATCTTGTGTCAGAGTTTATTGGTTTTGGATCGGGTTTCTCTAGTTCTTAAAGCTATCGGCTCATTAAATCTATAGAGTGTCTCTCATGGTTGTCAGTCGATTAGAGAAGTAGTTAGTAAGCGTCTTCCTAATTACCGATAAAATAAGGAGAGATAAGATTACGTCATAAGTGTCTTCGATGATCATAACTGGTTTGTTTGCATGAATTAAAGTTATATTTGGATCGAGGATCGAATTAGTCTGAGCTAGAGTGGAATTAATTGGAACCAGAATACCTTCATCATATTTGTTAAATTCAAACATCTGGATACCTTTTTTATTTGTTATTTTCGAATCTTTATATTTTAGTCACTTTTCAAAACTTATTTTACAGGTGGAAAATTGGAGAAATTCTCGCCAATCATTTGGAAGACGATCTCGCTTACTGCTATCTGTGCAATTTGGGTATACTGACCGAGTGTAAAATTTTGCTTACTGCTATCTGTGCAATGTGGGCATTCTGACCAACTATCAGATTTATTTTTGGTGAAAACGACACACCACTGACCATCACTTTGATTTGTTATGGGTGAGGATTATATGAGATAACCTAAGATTGTCTGTATCTTGGGTGGTGGTAGTGCTTGTATGTCATGCTAGTTACATGTATCAAGTCACCGTATCCGTTTAGGATGATGACGTTCCCTTAAGGAGCTCAAAAGGTTTATTGTACTAAACCCTGCAAGTTGAGTTAGCTCAAGTATATTAATAAGGTTGAGTGGTACTATTAAAGGAATTAAAGAGATAAATTATTTTAAGTAGTCAGGATGCTATAATAATTAATGGATGTGCAATATCTTAAATACGAAGATTCGTAAGTTTAAGTACAAGTCCGACTCAACTTTGATAATAGAGGATCAAGTCAGCATTTATTCTCTAGCGGAATGAATAAATGTTTATGAATTAATTTATGTTATGGGCTGAACATAAGATAATTAATTCATTGTAGGCCTATATTTATTCCTTGCATTGGATTCCTGGGCTGGCCCATCAAGGTCTATTGCTGCTGTTAATTTTTGCCCATCCCTAGGAGAGACCCACTGGGACTCTGTTCTGATCTCCAGTATCTAGATAGATATTATCTTATATTATTAGATATCAAGAGATATTATCTGATATCATTAGATATTATTAGATATCAAGATATAATTATTCTAGATATGATTTATCTACAAATATATGATTGTATTTATTATATATGAAGAAATCCTATTTGAATAAGATTCAAGGAATGCATTAGAAATACAAGGTGAGAGAAAATCGGAAAATCCTATTCATTCAGTTGAGATTTTCGAAAATCTCATAGTAGAAGGAAGAATGTGAATTTTTGTAGTATTCTCCATAGGTTGCTCTCACACAGCATTAGAGAATAGGCATCTGGGATACAGTCTAGAAGATCAACGCTGGAGTCTGCTATTGATCTTATATCCGAGAAATTCGCAGGTAAACACGAGTAAACACCTACGTCTTGCAATTAATTATATAAATGCATGCTAGGTATATAATCAATGTATGGTGAATTAAACATCCAAGATAGATCCTCAGGAAGAGGATAAAATCAGATTTTCCTACATCTTCGTCGTACGATATTTCGTATGATGTGGTACTTTCTCTCTATATGTTTCGTCGCCTTGTAGGTCTGTGGTTCCTATAGTTTGCTACTGCACCAGGATTATTGCAGAACACTGTGATACTCTTGAACAAACGAGGTACCACATCTAGATCCAAAACGTAGTTCTTGAGCCATACTGCTTCCTTAGCAGCCTCTGATGTGAATACATATTCGGCTTTCATGGTAGAATCTGCAAGGCACCACTGCTTTGCACTTCGTAAATATACGGCTCCACCTTCTAAGGTGAACACATAGCCTGAGGTAGACTTCTTCCGATCATGGTCAGCTTGAAAATCCGAGTCTGAATAACCCAAGGGCATTAGACTGTTTGCTTGGTAAACTAGCCCATAATCTCAAGTCCTTTTCAGGTACTTGAGTATATGTTTTTGTGACGACCCGACTTCTCAAGGAAGTACGGATTAAATGGATCGCCAATGGTATGACAATGCAGCGGATATACACATAACTGAACCAATACAATTGACAAATCAACTACAAATAAATGCATAGACTGAAAGGAATAAGCTGTTTCGATACAAACTCAAGTCACAGAAGGACTTGCCCAAAAGGTTCAACGTTCAAATATAGCCCAATCAGGGCGCAATTCAAGGAACAAGGTACGACCTCATGTTCAATATGATATGAAAAATAGTTATAATCAAAAGACATCAAAACAATATCAGAGTTAGCAGCAATAAACGTGTGGACATGCATATGACGATACATGCCCAAGGTTCTAGAAATCCTTTCTATTAAAGCAGCGGAACAAGCGCCACTCGCACCACCTCGCACTCATCATCAATCCTCGCCAACCCGCACATCAAAAACGAGATGCAGGGCTAAGTACGAAAGTACTCAGTGGACTCATTGCCGAAAACATTTTCTTTATAAAGTTATTGCACTGCCCACAATATCACATGGGGGTTTTAGTTGAAATGACCCATGCCTATCAAACATTTTATCATTTTCCAAAGTGTGTCCGGTCGGACTATTTCATCCACGTTGTTCCATATCTGATCATTCATTCATTCATTCGCGCACTATGGAGGTGGCCACCTACACATAGTCGCCGTGATCGGTCGAGTTAGCTAACCTTAACACACAGTCACATATGTATACAATCCGAGTTAGTCCTTAACTAAGTTGGATCCGATCGTTATCCTTATTTTAACGTTGGTGGACCAACTCATTCACATACAACGTTGGATATACCAACCTCAGATAGGATCACAACAAAACATAAACATTTGGCAGTCAATAACAGTTCATGCAATAATATTTCATAAAGCTCTTGTAAATCATGCTTTGAAGTATGCATATCATTTTGTTTCAAGAGAGCCCACCTCAAGAATTGACCTTCTTGAAATATCTGTTAGCAATCCTTTGTCGTTTTCGTCTACGTCAACGCTGGACCTTATCAACGTAGAAATATAATTTAGTATGTCATTCGTTTCTTTCGAGAAGTATCGCTAATATTCAACATACTCGATATCTTTTAAGTCTTTGAGTTTTAGGATTTTCGTCATCGATACGACTCAATTAACAACTATATTTCGTCTATTCGATTAGTCTCGCCATAACGATAGATGACACTTTGTCGTTGCATTCTTCTCTTCCATCGATGTTTCTCCACATCGTTCATACAATTTATGAATCTTAAGTTCATAACTAATATTCATCGTTTGTTAACGTGTATCAACGATTTCGAGTTCCAATCTCTCATTTATTACTAACATTTCCTCGACGTGTTTCTCGCCTCACACGTCCCACATATTCTATCAGAGAAACCCGTATCTATAGTACACAATCAATAAAGGTTTCTTATAAATCAATCATCTTCTAACAATCGTTCTTTAAATTAAAGTTGCTTAAATAATATTTTCTCAATCATCTACTTGACATAATCAACTTATTAATTAATTAAATCTACAATTTAATTAAGTAAATCCATAACTAAAGATTAATTACATGGATCAATTTAAAAGTCTAATAATATTTGATTAATCAATCAAATTAATTTAATTCATCTTAGATATCCACTAATTAGGATTTATTTTCAATCACACTTTTTTAACAAATTATATAAGGTCCATCTCGTTACATAAATAAATCACTTAAAAGAATAATTCTCAATTATCCCTTAACATAATTAATTAATTATGTTATTCAATTTCTAAAATTAGACTTTATTCAATCTCATGAATTTAATTAACCCACTCTAAGTAATTGATATTTCGATTATTATTTAATTAATTAAGAATTAATCTCAAAATTTAATTATTAGAATTAAATCTCATATTTAATTAATATAGAATTTATTCAATCCTTAATTTAATTTTAATGGATCATAGGAGAATAATTCAAGTCCATTACCAAATTAAATTCTTAGCCCAACACTTAAAATACATATAAGCGCACCTTAAAATTAATTAAAGTCCATATAATTTATTCTAAAGGCCCAATCTTTCATTTAATTCCGTAAGCCCATTATAACCCCTAAATCCTAAGTACGATTTAGGAGGATTATTACTCTAAACAGGATGAATAAACAGGAGACCATTTAACATTAAACCGTAATACATATATCAAGTATGTTTTGGACTTTACTATATAATTTATGTTCTTGCAATGAAAACATGTGATATGTACATATGACGATGTACTATCAAGGTATAACTTTCAACGACAACCTTCCTATTGCTCAACACCGCCCATCGCATCCTCACTCAATCGCACATTTAAAACAAATATGCGGTGAGTACAAATAATGCACTCGGTGGACTTATGCCAAAACATTTTATCATCTTTTAATTACAATGCCCCATCATGGTAAGACCACGAGGGTTTTTATTAAAAGGCCTCGAGCTTACTAAACTTTTTCATCATTTTCATAAACATTCGACTGCGCAGACATTTTCCTTGTATGTATGATCCATATCCTTTATCTCATCATAACATTAACATTTACGCCGTAGAAGGAGGCCTCCCTCTACGTCGTTGTGACCGGCCGTGAATTGTCCTTACAGCACACAGTCACCATTAGGTGTACACGTTAATCCTAGCCAGGTATAAGCCTTCCGGCATAGGATCCGAATTCGATTTCATTCATAAGTTGGGAGCTACCCAACAACATTCATCATTCATTCATCCATGGATAGGATACATACATAAAACATAAATATTTTGGGCATGTAATTTCATAAACATTTCATAATCATTTCTCAAAAGAAAGCATCATAAATAATTACTTTTCTTTTCTAAGAAAGCATCATAAATAGAGCATTTTATCCTTGAGGATAAGAAAAGAAGCCCACCTGCTACGTAAGCTTTCTTAATTGCTTTCCTTTTCATGAACGATCGCCTCCGCCTCACCTTTACGTAAAATGATTTCATACGTTTGTCACGTTTTGAGATTTTCAAAGTTTAAAAATAAACTTTGATAACTTATACTAATATAATTTGAATTCTTTAACTAATTCAATACGCCGGATCAATCACAGATCTTAAACTAAACATTTCGTATTTCGATAGTGACGAGATATGTTCAACTATTTCATTTTAACCTTTTAGGTTAAACGCTCAACGATTCTAACGCTTTTCGATATAAAGATTTCAATTATGAAATCTTTTCTCACCAAAGAGATTTATATATAATTAATACGTTTACGCGTGTTTAGCGTATTTATCGAGCGTATTTCATCGTTAATTTCAAAATCAACAATTTTGACTTTTCTTTATTAATTTCTTTAATAATTCATATTTTAATATCTAAATTCAATATAAATCGATTTTCAATCAATTTCTTTTCATAAAGTCCTAATTCTCGATTTTTCACGCAAATCGATAAACTTTATTAATATTTTTCTTAAATATTAATCAACTTATTCATTTAACATTATTTTTTATTTCTAACGTTATTTAATATAACGTTTCGACATAAACATAGTATTCTATGTTTATAAAATTCCATAAATTCTTAATATGTCTAAAATAATTTCTAGACATATAATGTATTATTTTTCTCGATATTAAGGATTTAAAATCCTTAATTTATTTAAAGAAGCTCACGAACTTCGAGCTTATAAATTCAATCTTCTTCCAAAATTCTTCTAAATTCATATAGTGTACTATTTTATCATAGTATCACTAATATGTATTAACATTAACTATAGAAAATTTGGATATCACCTATATCCTTTCTATAGGTCTCAAATTTTCTCAAAAATTATCAAACAAATTCCTAAAATTCTAATTAAATTATACAAGGCCCCAACATCAATTGACAATATAATTATAACATAAAGTCCAACATTTATAATTTCTACGTCAATGTATACTTGTTCATAGCTCTCGGTTTTCATCAAACTTATACCAAACATTATGTAAAATTTCCAATTAAATACACTATACTTATACACTATAGTATAGCAACATTACATCATAACATTAACTAAAATCAACTAAATCATGCTTTAATCAAGCTTATAGTTCTCGGCCACTTTGAATAATTGAGCATATGGTTTCCAAAAATTCTTGTAAATTCACATCTCACATAATCAATATCCTAGATCAACATTATGCTCTAACATCACTTAAATAAAATTTGTACATCAACATATGAATTTTATTCATTTTCGGTAATTATCATAACATAGCATATGATTTCTAAAAATCTCCAATTAAATCACAATGAGTCTTATTATCAATATAGATCATTAATCCATTAACAATTTCACCTTAATAAATTTCGATCACTACCATAAAATTTATAGCATGCTTAGGCCTTTAATTAAACAATACATATGCTAAATTTTAGCATACTAAACAATATAAACATTATCAATAAACAACACAACATGCTAGCAACATTTCTCATATTTTTCATTAATTAACATAAGATATATCTTAAAATCGAACGGTTGAAAATCAAAATTTTAACGTGTAAATAAAGATCGTTAAATTCGACCTTTTAACCGTTGTCGATTTAGTACAAAGGATTTTGTATCAAGGTTTGGGGAAATATAAAATGAAGAACACTCTATTTTTCTCTCATGAAGCTCACGGCACTTTGTGTTTGGAAAGAGAGAATGGTGTTTGTTTGGTATAAAATCACTTAAGTAATAAAGCTTATGAAATAAACAAGTAGTGAATTTGTTTCCTATATCTCACGGTACACACACATACTTGCAAGACTTTTATTTTCTTTGTTTCACTTATTACCCTAATACATCATCCTATAACCTATTAATTACACATCACACAATTTCCTCTCTACTTGTTACGGCACACACAACATGCAAAACAAAATATTTTAGTGACTCACACAACTTTAATACATCACTCTTACACAAAGTAAATGCATGGAATCAAAATCCTTTTTGCTTTTGATTCAATAGCCGTCGGTTCCCTCTCCATTTGCACAATGGATTAGCTTTTAACTTTTGTCTTATACATGATATATAAATATCTACACATTTACAAAAGCAATACATCATCACAAGAGTTTTAAATTACCTTCCAACCTCAATTTGGGAACAAGAAATGCACGGCTATTTCAAAAGAATGAAGATGAATTGATTTGTTTTATAAGATGACATACTACATTAATCAAGTCAACAATGTCATGCTACACAATGCCAAATGCAAGCAAAATCATCAATCAAGAGTTCTAAAAAAATCTTCCAACCTCTATTTGATACCAATATATACGGCTACTCCATGCCAATACCCATCACTTGATCCTTTAATCAATTTCCTTGTTTCTTGTGTAAAATACTTCCTATTACACATATTACACATATTTGCGTAATATGATACGAGATAGCAAACTTTTCAATTCCTTGAATCCCAATTGCATCATTCACGCACTTTTGCATTTCAAGTGCTAAAATATTTTATTTTATTGCATTTAATAGTTATATAACTTAATATAGGTCTTGGATGATAAATTATATCATAGGAAAATTATTAGAATTATTTCATGTGTCAAACCCTAATTTTTAAATTAGGGTTTTCAAAATTGCACATTTTATTCCATAATTATTCCTTAATTCTATAGCATTATTTTGATGATAAATAATGCTCTTATTATAAAATAATCATAGGAATTTAAATATTATAATTCCTTGATCATTAGACTCATTATTCTAATCGCCTCTAAACGTTGACGTTTGAAACGTCTCAAAACGTTCATAATCGACCTATCTAAAAAAGGTCGTAATAAAGTCGTAATCACTTTATTAAATTATTCCATTAATAATGGAATTTAATTCTAAGCTTCTTCACTTAGAAAATTTTATGAAATTTTAACTATCGATAGTCAATCGACGTTAAAATACTACTGCCGAAATACTTTATATAATTCTATTCTTTAATTCACAATCCTTAGTATATATTTAAAATTCACATTACCTCATAATTAATCGAAATCATTATTCGAATAATTACTAATTCATTTATTTCGTCGAAATCCTAATTTACGAATTTTAAATATCGTAATTAGGCATTTAATTCTCCGGGATATTACATTCTACCCCCCTTAAAAGAAATTTCGTCCCGAAATTTGCATTCCTCATAAAGTATGGGGTATCTTTGCATCATAATATCTTAAATTTTCCACGTGATTTCCTTTTGTCCATGGTTTCCATCGACTTTCATTAAAGACCCAAACTTGATTCTTAATCGCGAAATCTTACGATCAAATAGTCGTAGATTTTCATCACAACTCATATTTGAGTTAAGGATCACGTCATCATGATGGTTTACGTGAGTTGGGTCATTTTCGTATTTCCTTAACTGTGACACGTGGAAAACATTACGTACATTTCCCAAATTTGGTGGAAGTATCAATTTATAGGCTACTGGGCCTATCATTACTAGGAGCTCGTAAGGTCCTATAAAATGTGATCTCAACATTCCTTAAACCTTGAACTTTGTAAATTCTCTTGATGGAGAAATCTTAAGAAGTTTTATTCTTGCATTCAAAATGCAAATCAGATCTACGCGTATCAGCGTAAAACTTTTATCTGTCCTGAGCTTCTCTCATTCTTTGCCTCATTTGGCAGATATCTTAATCATTTCATTTACGTTGTCGGGACCTTATACTTTCTATCACCTACTTTATTACAATAAAGTGGTGGTCGATACTTCTTTCCACGTAATGCCTCCTATTATATATTGACCATTGCAGCGGCTATGGTCGACGTGAACCTAACAAGTGGTACAATCGTTCCCACTTGTACCTTGATTTAACATTAATGTTCTATCGTATGTGTAAACGTCCATATTGTCCTTCTTAACGGTCCATCTATCCGTGAGTGGACATTTATGTTAGGTTCAATATCGTGTTTAACTCCTTTTGTGAGTTAGTTCAAAATCTAGGGATAACTTGGGTCTTTATCCAAAACGATAGGTTTTGAGTATCCTCTGTAAATAGATGATTTCTTTTATGTGCGACTAAGCTAACTTATCGGATCTACGAGTCATCTGAATAGGCAGAGATGAATATATTTGGTGAGTCAATCCACTACTACCCATATAGTAGTGCGACTTCTTTATGACTTTGGCAAAACCCATCATAAAATCTATTTCTATGTCATTCCATTTTCATTCGTGTATCTCTAGAGATTATAACCTCTTATAAGGTCATTGACACAATGCCTTCACTTGTTGGTAACCGAGACACTGCTCGACAATATGGTTATATCTCATTTTATTCCTTACTATCTAACTTTTCTCAGTAAATCATAATATCTCTTAATGTTTGCTGGTTGGGCGGTATGAGAAGGTTCATGAATTTCATTTATGATTTCATTTCTAAGCTTATTATTGCTTGAAATATATATACATATAACCCTTTCTCAGACAATATAACATTGTCTCGTGCTTCTTAAAAATCCTCCAGCTCTTCTTTCCTTATCTTAATTTGTATTCTATTCCCATTTTCATCATTTCTCCTTTCGTTTATCATCCTTTTTCTTTAGTCATATGTCACTTTGGGTGTGAGAATACAACTTACGTTCGTCCTTGATTGCCCGACTATTTTTTTTTTTTTATTTTCTTAAACTCTCCAATGAGTTTTCCTTTTTTATAAGGACATACCATAATTGAGACTGAATTTTATAACTTAGGCATTAGATTCTACGTTAACCATCCGTAGGTGATAATTTATATCACAATTGTAATCTTTTACTGATTCGAGCCATCTTCTATATCCCGTATTCAAGTCTCTTTACTCGAAGACTTAATTCAAACTTTTTGTAATTTATGAAGAATTCTTAACTTATTGTCATAGGAGTGAAGTCTCCAAAACTTCGGTATTTATACTATTGTTACTATTTCAAGTCGTGAGTTGGAAAGTTCTATTCATGTGGCCTAAGTCATTGTGATGCGTAAGCTATTTTCTTTCTCATATTAATACATAGCTTTACTTTAATTAATCCATGTAAATTTGATTCCTTTTTGGGGTAGCTATGGTATTGGCCTTGCTACTTTAGAGAGTTCTCAATGGATCTTTGATAGTAGGTAATTAATCTAAGAGATTCCTGATCTCATTTTAGGTCATTGACGACTTTCATTCTTAATTGCTTTATCCTTAGCCTGATCTACTTTGATTCCTTCTAAAGACACTATGTGCTTGAGGAATATTTCTTTAATCGAAATTCACAATACTATACTTGGCAAAATTTGCCCGACTCTTAAAATTGTAAAGACAATCCTTGACGTTCTTTATGTTCTTTCTCGCACTTCATACGGATAAGAACATTATTCATAAAGGTTAAGACAAAATTGTTCAAGTATGTGTGGAACACTCGATTTTTGAGATTCATGATCGGGGCTGGTGTATTTGTTAGTCCGAATGGCATAACTATAACCTCATAGTAACCATATCTTATTCGGAACAATTCGTTTTCGTCCATCAGATACTGTTCTTCAAAAACCATATAATATATTTCATCAAAATGCCTCAGTGAGGACTTTTCATATATTAATTACGAGGGTCGGTCTATCGAGTCGACTGATTACAAGGTGTCTAGTCCTTTTTACATCCAAAATTTTGACACCTTTTCAACATATTCACAAAATTTTCCAAACTACGTTTATTTTACATATTCTAACCACACCATTTTCAACATAAACCATTATCTACATATAAGTCTCATGTTATCATAGGATTCTACGTCTCTGAGTGACCTTCGTCGGAATCGTACTCCTCATTTGGAAATTTACCTTTTTCCGGGTACGTTGTTTCCTCATCTCTCCGACGGTCCATCTCTTTCCCAGAGCCAGGGGTCACATTGCTCCCTGTTTCTTCTTCCGTACTAGAGGTTTGTATTGCTTTTATCAGGAAGTATGGTTGAGTCGGTAGTGGTAATTCTCCTAGTCCGTGAGGGCGGTAAGATCCTGTCCTTTGGCCATTCTCATCCCTTTCAGGTATAATTTGCGGCACAGGACGTGGGGCGGCGTTTGGAACATCAGGGTACAACCATTTCTTTGTACCATACTGGGTAACTTGCCGGGGACCAGGACAAGAGCTAGTAGGTGCAGTTCCATACGCATTATATGTATGCTTGAGTCGGTCGACAAATCTCGTAAGTCTCTTAAGTCTTGGAATTTTCTACATGCGTAAGATATTCTCTTGATACTTCTTTTGCAAACTTTTGTCGGTCTGTTGGCAAGCGACGAATAAGCCTTTGGATACCATCCTCATCCGTAACCCCATAGTTACGAGCATCCCTCCAAAGGTGTAGAAATTCCTCCAAAACTGTCCTAAATCCATGCCAGTTTGTAATAAAAGAGCCGATACGCTGTGTGAGTTCTAAGCTTGTAGGCCCTGTGGTTATCTTCTTACCCGTATTATTTCCTTTTCCTGCCATCTGTAAACAGATATTTCTAGATAAGCCAGACTTAAATCAAAGCAATAAAGGGAATTTTAAATAAGAAGGATCTCTTAAAGAATTAAACACTTTAAGACATCTATAACTTGTAAACAACTTACAACACGACTCACGACACTTATCTTATTACTCATTTTACGTTTTACACCTTTAGTCGTATATCGCTATAAAATTTATTCGCATAAGCAAATAGTGGGTACTAATTTCCTGTTGCGTAAAATTTCTAACGAAGAGACTAGGCCAAGGTCACTAATCACGTGAATGACAACCATTTCCGAAACTTCTTATTTCTAGAATTATATCTACGTTCCACATAGATATAATGATCCAAATCATTGGATAGAACCTTAGGCGATCCTAGGTTCAATTCTAAACCTTTACAACACCTGCAACGGCCATGATTCTCATATAGGTGAAGAAATTTTCATTTCTTGATTCGTTTATCCCGAATTAGGTTCTATCGTTTCTGCACATACTTGTGCGATGTTAGAACATGAAGCACCTATATCGAACAAAAATATTATAGGTAAAGAAAATATTATAGGTATTCTGAGAAATCTTTCTCATACCTATGAGGCCTTCTTGATTTTTTTGTTCGTTCAGTTTTCGGTGTGAAGTATAGACTTTGGTCTATGGTGTTCCCGTCTATTCAAGTAAACATCTATTTCATATGTCATTGTCATTTCCATTGGGACATTATGTTCCCTTGCTATGACCTTCTGTTGCCTCATTCACCCTATACTTCTCGGGTATCAGTATCGTTATGCTTTTACCAATAGCGTTCGTGGTTAGGTCTACATCAACCTATCCTTTGATATTGATATTTCAATAATTAAAGCTTATCGTAGAGATCGTCATGTCTCTATCACTATCATTCATTCCTAATCCAGTATGAATGATTCAATTTCCTTTTTCACTTTATCGACCTTAGGAATATATTTCTCATATATCCTTACTTTAACTCTTTTCAAGGGAAATCCTTACTTATCGAATTCATATGTCTCTGAAGCTTATATCATGTCGTGGGCTATCTTATAATTGTATAGCTCATAGTTTCTTCAGTTATTTTGACTTTTGTCCCTTTTTCTTGAACATGGTATCTGAAAGTAATTTTACTTTCGTTATACTTCGGTTCTCACATTCAGGGTTAGAACCGTCATTATTGTCGTATGGCTTGGTAAGGTAGTACATTCGTACACCATGACTTAAATTCCAAGCACCTCATTTCCATGTCTTGGCTTTGGAGATATTTTCTCCATACTTGATTTACATACTAGGGCTATCCTAGTCGTTCACACAATCTCAAGGTTTATGATTCCTCAATCTCATTATCGTTTGTTTAACCAAGTTTCAATTACTTGGAATCGATTATGCTCAAGCATAATCTCATTGATTGAGGTATAAGGCGAGAGATCTATTTTCTGAGATGCTATCATTTCTTTATATATATATTCTTTGAAAAGAATATCTTGCATGCATCTTTATTCTTTTAAACATGTCCAACCTACTAACGAGGGTTTAGGGACAAACAACTATCTTAAAGATAAGTTGTAATCTCTCTCGTTATGACATAATAAGGGAAATTCATATCCCAAAGGTATTATATACTTTTCTTTACTTTTACTCTTGCATTCAATGCTAAAGAGTATCTTGTCCATCACTTTATTATCATAACAGTCATATGAAGGTATAACTTCACTGTTATCAATCTTTGTAAATCCCATCAAGGGTCATCACATCCATGTGTATCATAGGGAAAATATCTCGTCTCATCGAGATTTTCTTTACATCATAATTTCTTGATGTCTATCACTTTACTGGTCTGAAACTTTTAGGTGATTGAAATAAGTCAACCTATTTCATGCCTGATGTTTATCGCTTTACTAATTCGCACTTAGATGACAAGGTAAGTCAACATTCATCATACTTGATGATTTCAAGAATCGAGGAGAAATTATTACGACTACTTCAAGAGGTCTTGTCTCACAAATCAAATTAACATCTTTTAATGATTGAATCGATATGCTCTTTGATTTGAATAATTGGGATCTAGGTCCGAAGACCGAATGACGACTCTTGAGATTTCTTTGGTCATATGGGTGGCTGCACCACACAATTATTTTCTCGATCCCACAAGGCTTGGTTTCAAAGGACACTTTATAAGGTTTCGGTAGTAATTTTCCTTCGTAAAAGTGAGAAACTCAAATGATTTCTCAATTGGAACTAGTCATATAGTTAAACTCAATGACGGATATTGGGTAATGAATATACTTTGAAACCTTATATACTGTAATAAGTCATCAACAAAGGTTCTCATGTGCGCTATGGCTCTACTTGTATTCTCGAAATCTTACTTTCTTAGTAACATTCTAAGATTCTTATCATACTATAACGTTTTACTCTATCCAAATCATAGAACTAACTTCAACTGATTCTCGTAAATTCTGGAGTAGGAATCAGGGATTTGGTCCTTCATAAGAAATAAATTACAGCGCATTAGGGGCACGTAGGCGAAAACCGTACATAAATCGGAGTTCACACAAAGAGAACGAGTCAAAACAAAATCACTGCGCAGTGCAGGAAAATTCGCGCGCTCGCGCCGAGATTGTTGGCGATGCCGACACCGAAGTCGTGCATGCCGTTGCCGATGCCGAGGTAGTACAGGCTACCAAGGTCGACGATGCCAAAATCGATGTTATAAATTTCCAAAGTCAAAGTCGACAATCGCACATGCCGAAGTGGAAGTCGAGATCACACATGCCGAGATTGAAGTCGAGGTCGCACATGCCGAGGTGGAAGTCAAAGTCGCACATGCCGAGGTGGAAGTCGAAGTCGCACATGCCGATGTGGAAGTCGAAGTCGCACATGCCGAGGTCAAAGTCGAGGTCGCACATGCCGAGGTCAAAGTTGCACATGCCGAGGTCGAAGTCGAAGTCGCATATGCCGAGGTCGAGTCGAGGTCGCACATGCCGAGGTCAGTCGCACATGCCGAGGTCAAGTCAGTCGCATATGCCGAGGTCAGTCGAGGTCGCATATGCCGAGGTCTAAGTCGCACATGCCGAGGTCTAAATCGCACATGCCGAGGTCGGTTGAGGTCGCATACGCCGGTTGTAATCGAGTCGCACATGCCAAGTCGTAATCGAGTCGCACATGCCAAGTCGTGTCGAGTCGCACATGCCAAGTCGAGTCGAGTCGCACATGCCGAAGTCGTGTCGAGGTTGCACATGCCGAGTCTTAATCGAGTCGCACATGCCAAGTCGAAGTCGAGTCGCACATGCCGAAGTCGTAATCGAGTCGCACATGCCGGTCGTAATCGAGTCGCATATGCAAGTCGAGTCGGTCGCACATGCCAAGTCGTAATCGAGTCGCACATGCCAAGTCTTAATCGAGTCGCACATGCCAAGTCGAATCTAACTTTCTTTTCGCTTTCAAGTCATTCTTTTGTTCTCGTAAAGGAAGGAAGTTCGCATTTCTATGTTCTTTGCAATACGTGATCATGCTTCTTATATCGCCTATGTTCTTCTTGAGATGACATATCATTTGTCATAATAAATCTTGAGATTTGAAACTAAAGTTTCAAATAATGAAAACATAGTTCATTTATACATGCACATTTCTTTGAATTTGAAGAATTCATCATTCCAACTTTGGTCATTCACGTTCATTTCAAGCATATTCATTCATCATACATAATCTTGAAATTTGAACGAATTTGGTTATGAAAACTTGAAAATTCTGTTTAATATCATAACATACTTATTGAATGCATGTATTACTTGAATTTTGCAAATTCAACATTTCATTATTGGCACATTTTGCCCATTATCAATCATAAGCATTCAATTCTAACTTGATCACTTTGCATAACTTCCATTCTCAACATTATTCATAACTTCCATTTCATATCATTCATCTTTCATACCTTTCATTCCTTTTGAAAGATCATCTCAATCCTTTTTCTCTTTCAACTTTTCATTTCAAAAATTTGAAAAGGAAACATTTACCTCATTTGGTTGAGCTTGATGTGATGGAGTGTTGAGCATTGTCGGTGATCTTTAGAAGTCTAGTGACTCAATATAGACTTAACCTTAAAGGAGATTTTGGGTTGAAAGAGCGAACCGCTTCCGATACCACTCTATGTGACCCCTAAATCCTAAGTACGATTTAGCAGGGATTATTACTCTAAACAGGATGAATAAACAGGAGACCATTTAACATTAAACGTAATACATATATCAAGTATGTTTTGGACTTTACTATATAATTTATGTTCTTGCAATGAAAACATGTGATATGTACATATGACGATGTACTATCAAGGTATAACTTTCACGACAACCTTCCTATTGCTCAACACCGCTCCATCGCATCACTGACTCAATCGCACATTTAAAACAAATATGCGGTGAGTACAAATAATGCACTCGGTGGACTTATGCCAAAATATTTTATCATCTTTTAATTACTCGCTTCATCATGGTAAGACACAGGGTTTTTATTAAAAAGGCCTTGAGCTTACTAAACTTTTCATCATTTTCATAAACATTAAATCTGTGGACATTTTCCTTGTATGTATGATCCATATCCCTTTATCTCATCATAACATTAACATTTATGCCGTAGAAGGAGGCCTCCTCTACGTCGTTGTGACCGGCCGTGAATTGTCCTTACAAAGACACAATCACCATTAGGTGTACACGTTAATCCTGGCTGGTATAAGCCTTCCCAAGATAGGATACGAATCGATTTCATTCATAAGTTGGGAGCTACCCAACAACATTCATCATTCATTCATCCATGGATAGGATACATACATAAAACATAAACATTTTGGGCATGTAATTTCATAAACATTTCATAATCATTTCTCAAAAGAAAGCATCATAAATAATTACTTTTCTTTTCTAAGAAAGCATCATAAATAGAGCATTTTATCCTCGAGGATAAGAAAAGAAGCCCACCTGCACGTAAGCTTTCTTAATTCGCTTTCCTTTACGCCAACAATCGCCTCCTGCCTCACCTTTACGTAAAAGCGATTTCGATCGTTTGTCACGTTTTCGAGATTTTCAAAGTTTAAAATAAACTTTGATAACTTATACTAATATAATTTGAATTCTTTAACGAATTCAATACGCGGTTCAATCGCGTATCTTAAACTAAACATTTCTCATATTTCGATGAGACGAGATATGTTCAACTATTTCATTTTAACCTTTTAGGTTAAGCGTTCAACGATTCTAACGTTTTCGATATAAAGATTTCAATTATGAAATCTTTTCTCACCAAAGAGATTTCCATATATTAATAATCGTTTCACACGTATTAGCGTGTTTATCGAGCGTATTTCATACGTTAATTTCAAAAGTCAACAATTTTACTTTTCTTTATTAATTTCTTTAATAATTCATATTTTAATATCTAAATTCAATATAAATCGATTTTCAATCGATTTCTTTCATAAAGTCCTAATTCTAGATTTTCACGTAAATCGATAAACTTTATTAATATTTTCTTAAATATTAATCAACTTATTCATTTAACATTATTTTTCATTTCTAACGTTATTTAATATAACGTTTAGACATAAACATAGTATTCTATGTTTATAAAATTCCATAAATTCTTAATATGTCTAAAATAATTTCTAGACATATAATGTATTATTTTCTTGATATTAAGGATTTAAAATCCTTAATTTATTTAAATAAGCTCACGGCTTCTTGAGCTTATAAATTCCAATCTTCTTCCAAAAATTCTTCTAAATTCATATAGTGTACTATTTTATCATAGTATCACTAATATGTATTAACATTAACTATAGAAAATTTGGACATCACCTATATCCTTTCTATAGGTCTCAAATTTTCTCAAAATTATCAAACAAATTCCTAAAATTCTAATTAAATTATACAAGGCCCCAACATCAATTGACAACATAATTATAACATAAAGTCCAACATTTATAATTTCTACATCAATGTATACTTGTTCATAGCTCTCGGTTTTCATCAAACTTATACCAAACATTATGTAAAAATTTCCAATTAAATACACTATGTTTATACACTATAGTATAGCAACATTACATCATAACATTAACTAAAATCAACTAAATCATTCTTTAATCAAGCTTATAGTTCTCGGCCACTTTGAATAATTGAGCATATGGTTTCCAAAAATTCTTGTAAATTCACATCTCACATAATCAATATCCTAGATCAACATTATGCTCTAACATCACTTAAATAAAATTTGTACATCAACATATGAATTTTATTCATTTTCGTAATTATCATAACATAGCATATGATTTCTAAAAATTTCCAATTAAATCACAATGAGTCTTATTATCAATATAGATCATTAATCCATTAACAATTTCACCTTAATAAATTTCGATCACTACCATAAAATTTATAGCATGCTTAGGCCTTTAATTAAACAATACATATGCTAAATTTTAGCATACTAAACAATATAAACATTATCAATAAACAACACAACATGCTAGCAACATTTCTCATATTTTCATTAATTAACATAAGATATATCTTAAAATCGAATCGTTGAAAATCAAAAATTTTAACGTGTAAATAAAGATCGTTAAATTCGACCTTTTAACCGTTGTCGATTTAGTACAAAGGATTTTGTATCAAGGTTTGGGGAAATATAAAATGAAGAACACTCCTATTTTCTCTCATGAAGCTCACGGCACTTTGTGTTTGGAAAGAGAGAAATGGTGTTTGTTTGGTATAAAATCACTTAAGTAATAAAGCTTAAGAAATAAACAAGTAGTGAATTTGTTTCCTATATCTCACAGACACACACATACTTGCAAGACTTTTATTTTCTTTGTTTCACTTATTACCCTAATACATCATCCTATAACCTATTAATTACACATCACACAATTTCTCTCTACTTTTTACGGCACACACAACATGCAAAACAAAATATTTTAGTGACTCACACAACTTTAATACATCACTCTTACACAAGTAAATGCATGGAATCAAAATCCTTTTGCTTTTGATTCAATAGCCGTCGATTCCTCTCAATTTGCACAATGGATTAGCTTTTAACTTTTGTCTTATACATGATATATAAATATCTACACATTTACAAAAGCAATACATCATCACAAGAGTTTTAAATTACCTTCCAACCTCATTTGGGAACAAGAAATGCACGGCTATTTCAAAGAATGAAGATGAATTGATTTGTTTTATAAGATGACATACTACATTTATCAAGTCAACAATGTCATGCTACACAATGCCAAATGCAAGCAAAATCATCAATCAAGAGTTCTAAAAAAATCTTCCAACCTCTATTTGATACCAATATATACGGCTACTCCATGCCAATACCCATCACTTGATCCTTTAATCAATTTCCTTGTTTCTTGTGTAAAATACTTCCCTATTACACATATTACACATATTTGCGTAACATGATATGAGATAGCAAACTTTTCAATTCCTTGAATCCCAATTGCATCATTCACGGCACTTTTGCATTTCAAGTGCTAAAATATTTTATTTTATTGCATTTAATAGTTATATAACTTAATATAGGTCTTGGATGATAAATTATATCATAGGAAAAATTATTAGAATTATTTCATGTGTCAAAACCCTAATTTTTGAAATTAGGGTTTTCAAAAAAATTGCACATTTTATTCCATAATTATTCCTTAATTCTATAGCATTATTTTGATGATAAATAATGCTCTTATTACATAAAATAATCATAGGAATTTAAATATTATAATTCCTTGATCATTAGACTCATTATTCTAATCGTCTCTAAACGTTGACGTTTGAAACGCCTCAAAGCGCTCATAATCGACCTATCTAAAAAAGGTCGTAATAAAGTCGTAATCACTTTATTAAATTATTCCATTAATAATGGAATTTAATTCTAAGCTCATCACTTAGAAAATTTTATGAAATTTTAACTATCGATAGTCAATCGACGTTAAAATACTCTCACAAATACTTTATATAATTCTATTCTTTAATTCACAATCCTTAGTGAATATAAAATAGAATTCATTACCTCATAATTAATTGAAATCATTAATCGAATAATTACTAATTCATTTATTTAGTGAAATCTAATTTACACAATTTTAAATATCGTAATTAGGCATTTAATTCTCCGGGATATTACACCCATCTTACATAGGCCCAATACCATTTTATTTTAAACCAGCCACATTACATAGCCCATCATCTCTTTTTTTTTCCAGCCCATAATCAAGGCCCAACACCAAAGTTTTAGGCCCAATGAAAATAAGCCCAACAAAATTAGAATGAAAACTAACCCTAGCAGCCCCCCCCCCCCATTTTCACTCTCTCTTCTCTGATCACACACTCAAGCGGCGCACACACACACACACACACTGAGATTGCCGTTGCCGCCTCCACGTTCAGCCGGCCGCATCGTCGATCGACGAACTGCGCCGCCGCCGCAACCTCGGCCTCCTCTCCTCTCGGTTCTCTCACGGACACACACACACTCCACGCAGACCTCTCTCTCTCTTTCCATTTTTGCCGCCGACGTCTCCGGCGAGCCATTGGGGTCGGCGACACCATGGTCGCCTCACTGGCCCTTCGTCCAGACTTCTCCCTCATCTCTCACTCCCTCTCGTTTCCTCTTTCTCACACAACAGATACATATGCACACACAGACGGTGCCGTTGCTGCCTTCTTCTCCGGTCGGGCGTATCGCCTGTAGGCGTGCCACACTGTCGCCTTCGTCGGTGAGCCGCACTAGATCTGGCACCGTCTCTTGTTCGAGCGTACCTTTGCTGCGTCGCCATCGTCAACCATCTCTGCTCCAGCCGTGCGTCGTGCCGCGCCGCTTTTGCTTGGCCACCTCCGACGACAGATAGCCGAGCCCTAGTGGCTCGATCAAATTTTAAGAATTTTCTTAAGCTCTGTATTGCTAAATTACCACATACTTATGATTTTATCTGTTTGGATTGTTTGCATCATAAATGTTGATTTGTTTTCAAGAATCAGATGTAGAAATTAATGGTATCAATATACATGTGTTTGTATATATTTTGTTTTAGTAAAGAAAAGAATTTACAGGAGTTGAGAATGGTATAACCTTAGTGAAATCTGCTCGTTTGTTTACTGAAATGAAATTTGTTAAGAAGTGAACAACATTTGCAGGTTCAAACAAAGAAATTGATGTTGTTAGCTTTGATTTTGTATGAAGATGAAAAATACCAGGAAAAATGAGTTCTTACATTGTTGGTGGTTTTTCTTGGCTTGTCGACAAGCTTGGAAATGGGAAATGTGGATTCATTGATTTTCACATGAGAGGAAAATGTGTTTCTTTGTAAAGTTTTCATAGGATTCTTAGGGGTGATGATGAAGTTTAAACAAAATTATGGGTATATAAGGACAAAGTGGAGGATTTTGGGGATATGAATGATATGGTTTGACTAGATAATTTATCTAATATAAAATATCTAGCTCGATTTATAATCGTATTCGTTCTCCGATATTCGTTTAAATTTTCTCGCTCAAAAATAAAGTTGAAACATCGACGTTATAATTTTTTTTTTAATAATCGTTCTAAACTCAAACCTCGATTCATCTAACTAAATTAATTAATCGAAGCTTTAAATTCTTGGGGTATTACAGTTTTACTGTAATCCAATGAGCTTGTCCCGTGTTAGA
>JAODLM010000808.1:0-75250 GCA_036937905.1 Salvia rosmarinus
TTCTTGAGCTCACTAATATATTGCATTGGTTGGACTATGATTCTCGGTTTGCTAATTGATTGCATTGCTCGTCAACTACTTTTGCATCTTGTCTGGCTTGTATTCCGAGGCGTTCGTGAGATACCACAATTTGTTGGTGACTCGTTGCTATCTATTGCTCATTTTGTATCATCTTTGAGCTGCTTCACAATCATTCCATTATTAGGAAAAATCGGTGGTGGTTCTTGAGCATTACGTGCATTGGCATATGAAAATTGGGATGATTCTATTGTTGGGATGATAGGGTGGATTCACTTGATTCCTTGACCATTCTCGCTTGGTTCAAATTGAACCTCCTCGATATTCTGCGCCATGGCGCGTCATTTCCCTTTCCTCGCCATACTCTATACAGCAGAGATGTAAATTTCTCTAACGATCATCATATCTGTTATCGACTCGGCTGCCACTCTTACGATGGTTGTCTTCGACCGTTGATAGCTATTGGATGCCATCCTCATAATTCAATGCTTACGTCTATTCCGATTGAAGGCATCCTCGGTGATGCATCTACAATCTACGGTGTTAGCATTGAGTCCTTATAAATTGTGTCACTTGTTGCTCGGTGAAAACCCTGATGTGGACACTTGCGGAGCGAGTTTGAATCGCTCGGCAAATAATGATTCATCTCCCAATTGTGAAAAATGGGAGATCTCGGCAATAATTTTTACCTTGGCGGTGGAAAATATTTGGACGAGAATTTCCGCACAATTGCTCTCATGTAGTGATTTTGATCTGTCAAACTTTTGAACCACTCTTTCCGACCCGCGGTGAAAATATGAACATCCATCCGGATGGCGTCGGTCACTCGATTCTGATAGTATCACTATATCGAGGAATGCCTCTAAATGCGCGTTGGGTCTTGATGACCCCTTCCCCAGCTCACTTGGATCATCTTGATGAGGTGACTTTAACTCAAAATTATTAGCATTGACGTTTTCCTCCACCTTGGCCGATTCGTCGGTGGTACGTATGTGGTTGGCGGTATGGGCGTGCTCGTTCACTAAACCGGCCCGTCGATTATTCAGCGCCGGTTAGCGTTGCATTACCCGACATCGCCTCCATCTCGGCATCCGATCTGGGACTTGGGGCATCTTCGCCATTTCTTGTTGTCTTCTTTCTCTCTCTATGATGCTATGATCTGAGATCGATGGAATAATTTATTTCCTTTGGGATCTTGTAATCATCTGTGCGTAGAGATAAAAATCAAGTCAAATCGAAGCAACACGAAATATATATATATATATATATATATATATATTTTATTTTATTTTTCTTTTTATAAGCTGAATTAATAACTACATTCGAGAAAATTATCATTGATCTAAGCGGTCCCACAGCGGCGCGAAATTTGATCGCTAATATTCCTATCTCCACGGGTCTCAGGAAAAGCGTATTATAAATTCCTTTTATCGATTATGCAATTAATTCCGGGGACATCAATCACATAACTAACATCGTTAATATTGATCGGACACAACACATGAGAATTAAAGCGAGGTATAAATCATGAATGGGACGACAAAGCAGTTATCCAGTTAATTATATAAATCTAGTTAGACATACAAACCACAGGATCATCTGAACTTTAGCTACATAATTGAAATAACAAAACAATAAATAAATAAAGCATAAATTAAGATAGATAGATAAAACCGTAGAATCCGAAGAACAATTGTAGCGACTTGAATCAGGAAGAAATTAAATTCTAATACTAAACTATGAAATTGGAATGAAAATACTTAAAGAAAAAGCTAAACTAAATATAACGGAAAATAACATGTAAAGAAAATAAAGAAGAAATTGTGTTACGCTGCGGAATGGTGTATCTAAGCTCTGCTCTCTCTCCTTTTATAATAAGTGCAGCTCCCTTTTCGTCGATTTCCGATCCTTATCGATTCGATTCGAATAATACTCGAACTAGGTGTCTCCAATCATGTGATGTATGCGTATATATTGGCATCACGCAACCAGGCGCCTCTCTAGCTTTGCTGAGAGGACTCCGCTAATGTATGTCATGAGCCTTCAAAAAACTGAAATTTCGGTCTTCCTCGCGACCTTGGGTCGCGGCTCACTCGCGGCGTAATTCCTCGTGACCGCGTTCGCTCGTTCTCTCTCGTCGGACTCAAATTGCGATCCATTTAGCCTCACGGACTCCTATCAAGATGCTCTTTAACATAGTCAACTTTGACATCCATCCTTGTCAAATCCATTTCATCATATTCACCGTCGTTTTCAAGCAGTTCTTGCGCATGAGCTATTTGGCTATTGATTCCACTTTATCGTGATCCACCTTTTTACATTAAAACCTATGCTAAAATGACACAAAATACACATGGCATAATATCTTCCATGGTAAACATAAATATATCGAAGACCGCTCAAAGATCACTTATCAATTAGAAGCGAAATGAATATAACTTTATAAATAAGGTAAAATGAGGCTTATCAATAATGTACAACCATTGAAAGCAAAAATCTCATTCAATTCAACCCTCGAGAATGGCATGTGTGTAAAATATAGAGTACACTCAAACTCATAAGAAAATTAAGGGCGTGTATACTCGAAGATCAATGCTATGCAAAATCTTACCACAGGCTTGTCATTTCTCTAATATCTCCACCACGTCAAATGCGTTCAAATTAGGATCAAAAGGTCTTTTCATAGGTTGTAATGTGGTACATTGGTTAAGGTAGGATAATATATGACTAAATGACTCAAATATAACTCAAAACCTATTCGTACATTACTCATATGAACTTTGTCCATTCCTTTTCTTTCCAACATCTAAATCAGCGTTTATGCAACATAAGGTACCTTATACTTTGATAACTAAATCCCTTTATGCACATTTTCACAACATTTTTCTTTACTTTTCTTTGTAATAGAGCTTATAGAATTAGTAATTTTTTTTCACACGGGTGCCATTCTTTACCACGGATGTACTTCTCTGTTCTAATCCCATTGTAACTACATTAATAATCTTCACCTTTTTGATTCCCATGTCCATCCTCACCTCCTATCATCGGCTAACGAAGAAATAAAGTCTAATAAAAGGCTCACGTGGGTGACAAATGGTATATTAAAGGGTTAGTGTGGGTGATAATGTGGTTAACAAAGATGACCTTTTATCCTTTCCATATTGAAACACATATTGCAATCTCGACCGAGAAAATACGGCAGATTCTAGAAGATAATTACATGCGATATCACACATTTAAAGACACTATAACATGATGTTTATACGGTGAAGCTCAAGTCTCACGGTTTAGGCAAATGGTTAAAAACAACAAGCTAAGCAATCTCAAGTCATTCATGCTTGGTTTCCTAACACATCATGTGCATCATCAACATATTTTGTGAAAATTTCTATTATCATTGGTGCGACCTCCACAAACCCGTCGTCAAGGTCCGCAGCGTCGAATACATTTATAATCTCGTCCAACTTGAACACATAGTTTATATGGAAAGTTAATGTCGAACCAAGAGCTGGTTGTGTTGTTACTCGAGTTGTCACGGTTTGAGTAGGAGGTTTCCTAGAGGGCAAAGTGTCGGTCGGTGGCGGCTCGATGAAATGTCTTGAGAGATAGATCTTGAGCAGAATAAGCGAAAAGTAAACACGAGTAAAGAGTTAAATAACAAAAGTTGGGCGAGGGTTCCACATGTTGAGATCTTGGTCAAGATGTCGGTCATAGGTTCAAGGTTTTCACCATGAGTGTATGTCGTTGGTTAAAGGTACCGAGGGTGGCGGCCTTTTGGTCGTCGCGTCATGACACGACCCAGAGCTTGCTTAGGTTTTAGGGCAGTATAGAGGCCCTGCCTTGTCCCTTGCAGGCGGTCCCTTACTGGGTTATCCCACCCACGCTTGACTCACTAAACAACCCACTAGCCGGCCGGTCGAGGGTGGCTCATGACCCTTGCCCGAGGCCGGCAATCGCCACTCGGCCCGCTTCCGGGACAAGAGACATTCAATGTCTTACTCGGCTATGTTGTGATATCCCTCCCCAAGGCTACCGACCGAGTTAACGCTCAGAAAGGAACAACATGGGTATCGAGGCTGGAGCTTGGGAACACCCCTCGAGGTTCTAGGATGTTTAGACCTCACGACTCTCATGACCTCGACTCCGTGCTTCACCCGAGCCCAACCAAACCGACTACTCACGCATAATCGACATAAACACAAAAGCAATAACAGAACATAAACAAAACCATACTTGAATATAAAATCAAATCTGAAAGCGGAGTCTGCAGCGTTGCTCGAGAAGAGATAATAAAATACATAATATAAATGTTTGCCGTAGGACTTGTTTCTTCCTCACCAATCACTCATGAAAACCAAAGAAAAATTGAAGAGAAAGTGCAAAGAAATTTTGGGATTGATGCTTTCATTCTCCAATCAATTTTTGGAGTTGTTGTGTTAGAACCTAAGTGTACTCCTCTTTGTCTTGGTCGGTACGTATCTCGAGATAGCGGTGGTGAGGTCGGCGGTGGCTCGGCTCTGACACCGATGGAACTCCTCTGGCCCGATGCAGGCGGGTTTGTCTCATCTCAACCTGCGAGTTGACCTTTCCCACCGACAAAATCATCTGTGGAGAGAAGGACGCACCTGAATCTTCCCATTGCGTGCAAGTCTGCTAGAGTTCTTGTCTGCGTCTCCCGGTGGATTCGACTTTACCCTCTCCCATCGTCATTCCTTGTCTTTCCGCTCTTCCTTGTCTCGATCATCCTCTTGGCCATTCATTTCGTTGGTGGGCTCGGCTCCAGCAGTACCATTGTTGGATTTGTATCTTGAAGCGGTTTGGTTGAGCTTGTATACAATGTTCTGTACCACTATTACAATCTCTATCGATTTGAATACTTGATTGCATATATCTGTCCCTATCTCATATATAAGTTAGATCATACGATTGTGTGAAGATCACGAGATACGTATGATTGGTGACTTAATGAGATATAAAAGTTTCACGGTGAGGCGACTTAGGGCGAGTTGTCGGTTTAGCTGCGGTATAGATAAGTGACTTGACTTAGTTGCTTGTCTGTCTTTGGCGTCTCGAGCGAAGGATCACGATGAGATGTGTTCTTTACGCCGTCGTGAAGAACAGATCTCGGTGACTTACGATGATCTAAACCTCGATAAGGTATTAGGTGAGTATGAGTTCTTGACCATCACTTTGACTTGTTATGAGTGAGGTTATATATTCAAACCAAGTTCTCCGCATCTTGGGTGGTGGCGATCTTGTATGTCACGCTAGTTGTCAGTCAGTCAAGTATCGTTTAGGATGATGGCGTCATAAGGAGCTCAAAGGTTTATTGTACTAAACCTGCGGTTGAGTTAGCTCAAGTACAATAATAAGGTTGAGTGGTACTACTTGAGAAATAAGGTTGTGTCGTTTAGCGATCAGTTGCTAGAAATGATTAATGGACGTTCGATATCTTAAATCGAGGATTCGTAATGTCTAAGTGCAAGCCCGAGCTCAACCCGGTAATAAAGGGTAAGTCGACATTCTTTCTCTAGTGGCATGATCGAATGTTTATAAATTAATTTATGTTCAGGTGAACATAAGATAATTAATTTATTTGAGGCCATCTTTATTCCTCATTTGATCCTAAGTGGCCCATCAGGGCCCTTAAGCGGAAGAAAATCGGCGCCTATTTTGCTCCCAGATGGTAAGATTTTATTCTCTTTATCCTAAGGATATTATTATATTTATGGTATATCATGATCCTTTCCATATAAGATTATGGTAATAATCACGAGTATGGAAATAATCACGAGTATGAAATAATCTAAGATTATGGTAATATTCCATATAGGATTATGGTAATATTCCATATAGGATTATGGTAATATTCCATATAGGATTAAGGTAGTGCATTATAAATATAGGTATGAGATAAAGTCTAGGTTAATGCTCATAAAACTAGCATATTTTCGACCTCCATTATCAAGTGTGAGTTTGAAAGTTGTTCCATAGAGCATTGGGTGATTTTCCGAAGCATTCTCCATAGATCGTCCTCGCTCGGCGTTGGAGATTGGGCAAGGGATCGATCCGGAAGGTCAGCGAGTCCGATCCGTTCGATCCGTTCATCGTTCCATCGACCTCTTGAGATCAAGGTAAACACGTGTAAACACGTGTTGCGTTTTAATTATATGAGCGCATCTGGGTTTATAATCAATGTATGGTGAATTAAACACCCAAGATGGATCCTCGGGCGAGGTTAACATCCGTTTTCCTAATTGGTATCGAGCACGGATCGAATCTTGGCTCTGTTGGATTAATTCAGTTTGATTATTACGTGCGTTTTAATAATTGTGGATTTATCGTTCACGTGGCTCGTTTGTTATTTTGTGGATTTTGTTTTACACCACGAGAAAATCCGTGGTTAGATTAGAATTTTATTACGTAAATCTTATACGTAAAAGAACGAGCGAAAGAGCGAAGCGGCAACGCGGAAAACGGTGAGTCGGCGATCATCGGAAGGTATCTGGCGGCGGCTTCATGATCGCGAGGCGTCGCGAGGCGGAGCGGCAGGCGTGCGTTGCGCCACGAGATCCTGGCGCCACGCGGCGATCGAGCGATCGGCGATCGCGAGATATGGCAGCGAGCGGCGGCGAGCTAGCGGCGGCAAGGCGCGTTGAGCGCGAGCTACCGGCGCTGGCGGCGACTTCGCGGTCGCGGTTTGACCGTTAGACGGCGTCTCGGCGAGCGTTCGGCGCCGAGGGAAAACCGCGTATACGCTCGTCGGGTCGCGGTCGCCAGGGACGCGGTAGCCGCGAGGACACGAAGGTGGTGACGATGGTGGGGCGGTAGGCTTGCCCTGGCCGGACCCGCGATTTTAGCCGACCGGCCCGGACGTTTTCCAGTTTTCCGGCCCGTGCCGTGCCGAGGCCCGTTGTTGAATCGGTCCGTGCCCGAGCACGCGAGCCCGTTTTCGTTTAATTACGTACTTTGTAAATCTATGTAATAGATTAGATTTAAATGTGCGGGTTTCACGATTGGCGCGATGAGCGTTTTATTTTATTTTATCGTTCATATGCATGTCGTGGATGTTTAAATTATGCGGTAGCATGCTATGTATGTTTATATTACGTTGACAAACCTTTAAGTGTTTACGTAATTGGATGCATAGTAAGCATGCTAGGTTTATCGCGTTTATCAAGCATATTTTAGAATTATCGAGCATGTTTTATGTTGAGTTCTATAGAAAAGCATGCTAGGATTACGTGATGCTGATGGACAAACCTTTTGAATAAAAAGACTAAGCAACACCCGACAAATTAATTTTTCAAATTAAAATGTCAAGACCTCCACTTTTGATCTCTAAACAAAGTGAGGCCTTTGTGATGGCGATCCCAGGGCTTGCTTACTTGTTATATCATAAGTTTGTTAGATGAGATTTCTAAATAAAACATTTTAAATCTATTGAAGTGGGAGTTTCATGTGTAGCGTCCAGCGTGACTTCGTGCGATTTTCATAAGTTCTCTAGAGATAGATATAAAATGAGATAACAAAGAATTTGAATTGAGCGGTATGGTCAGGTGGTATACCAATTCTAAGAATTCATTTACTGTTAAAATTGTGGTCAATCTTGAACATCACCTCAGTACAACTTCCGAAGTCCTTCTTGCGATAGTGATGTGGTCTAGTAAGGTCAATCGTTAATTTCTTTTGTCATAAGGATAAGTTGACATGGATTGAAATTAAGCGACTAAAGGTATATTTTAGTGCAGTCGGGGGTTCGTGTAGCGATCACAGCGTGGCTTGCATGTGGAATTCCTTGGGCGATTGGAGGTTTAAATTAATATTTTTATCAAAGGTTACAATATTATTACTGAATTATATGCGATCGTATGCTTATGTGTTTTACATTATCGTTTAGATATGTCTCTTCGGATTATCATATGCTCGCACAAATCCGTTATCGGTCCAAATTTTATCGAGTGGAAGCGAAACATGGAATATGTTCTTATCGTGAAGAACACATGTTTGTTCTCACTACTCTAAACCCGATGCCCTTCGTGCGTCGACTAATGAGCTGCGAGTCGGCGGACTTTGGAATAAGTCGAACTATGGCTAAATCTTATATGATGACTACGATGTCGAGGCTTGCATCGCACATCGATCGATGGTGAAGCCTGACGATATTTGGTCAAGTCTAGAGGTAAGTTTGGGCGTCGGATCGGACGATCGACTTCCACACATGAGAGAAATCTTGGCGTGTAAGATGGAAGAAGGAAGTTCGGTCCATGAACATGTCTCCATGACTCGTCTCATGGATGTCTTGATCGGTTGGGAGGAGGTATTGTAGGAGGTCGATATCATCCTCAATACTCAAGTCTTTTGAGAACTTCCGTGAATGATCATGAGCAAGACCGAGTTTACACTTAGTCGGTTCTAATGATCTCGTTCTGCGGAAGGAGTTATGGGAAAAGACGCATGCTCTTGCTACATCTAAGGGCCAAAATTTCATCATAAATGGAAATAGAAAAGGGGTGCCAAGGTGGTAGAGGCGAGGAATTAGTGGGAGTAATGGAACAAGAACATGGTTGCCAGGAGGCAGAAGAAGCGAGGAGAAGGCGAAGTGCTTCAGTCTTGGTAGGCGGGCGTTGGAAGGCCAAGTGCCCTATGCTCGAGGCTCAAGAGTCGCCGTTTGCTTTAATGTGAAACATGTTTAGCGACTTGTTCTACCCATTCTTGGGTAGTAGATCTGGTATAGCAGTCATGTTTGTTACACCTTGCGGGGTTCTGCGGACAAGGAGGCTGTTTGATGGCGAGATAACGATCTCCATAGGCCTTGAAGTCGGCATGCGATTGGAGATGTTCTTTATGTTTGGGACAACAGTTTTAGTTTTGAAAGGCGTTTTATATGTGCGGATTTTCGGTGAACCTTGTTCTGTTTGAAATTATTTAATCATGGATATTACATTATTTTTGATAGTGGTATTTCTATCATAAGAAATGGCGAAGTTATCGTGTTGGCACTTTATATAATTAAGCTTTATCTATTTACGCAAAACATAATACCTATAACTATGTTGCATCTTCATCAAACCCTAAAAGAAAGTTTTCTTGAAGATGACTCTACTTTTCTCTGCGTCTTAGATTAGGTCCATCAATCTAAATAGGATCAAGGCGGCTAAGAATGGGCGTTGGGTAATCTCACGTTACTCGTTCGATCTGCGAATCAGTATAGAAGGTAAGATGTCGACCGACCCTGGCGAAGGGTTATAGAGCGAAAGAAATGTTGGAGTTAGTCCATTCGACACTGTGGACGATGTCCACAGCTCGTGGAGATGCAGTATTTTGTCACTTTCATTGCGATTACTCAAGGTGCGGATCGTATACACCGCAAGTCGAATGCTTTGAAATTCAAAGAATTTAAGCGGAGTGGAGCGAAGCTAGGTAAAGTTCAAGTCGCTGCGGATCGGATCGCGGTGGCGAATACCTCGATAGCGAGTTTATGGACTATCTGAGTGAGTGTGGGATTACATCCTGCGCGACTTCAAGGACACCGACAAAATGGTGTGTCGGGAGGCGAAGAAATAGGACTCTTTTAGAAATGGTTAGATCTATGATGAGTTATGCTACATTGCCTATTTAGTTACGGGGTTATGCCTTGAGGGCGGCATACTTGCTAAATCTAGTACCGTCCAGTGTCGAAAAGACCCCTGGAGTTGTGGTTTGGTAGCGCGTTTAACCACATAAGGATATGGGCGATCCGGCATGTCTTGAACAAGAAAGGCGACAAGTTAGAGGCTAGATCACGCAAGAATTTATTGGCTATCTAGAGGACGAAGGTGGTTTATTCTATAGTCTAAGGATCGGGAAGGTCATTATTAGCACTAATGCTCGATTCTTAGAAAGGACTACATGAAAAATCATAAGTCCAAAGTTGAAATCATTCTTAGAATTAGAAGATGATCGTATTCCACCACGATTAGGCGAAGGTGCGAGATGTCAAGTCTAGTGGGGGATCGACACGGATACTTGAGAAATTGAAGTGGGTCGAGTTCCCTGGAGATACCGACCGTACAAGTGGTACCTACACAAGTTGTGCAAGTTAGAGAACCGTATCGCTGCACCGTTGCCATTGTGCTGTAGAACCTCGTGAGTGGGAGGTTGTTCGTCACCCGGCGATTTATGTTCGTGGGTGAATCTTGGTTTAGTCGGTGAGCGAACATGCGATAATCGACCATGGACATCTAGGAGGCGTCGAATATTGATGCAAGATCATGGCACGCGCTATGGACTTAGAAATGAGTCCATAGCTTATGGATGTATATGAAAGACACCTCTAGCGGATGGCAGGAAGCCGTAGGTAGTAAGTGGATATCTGAGAGGAAGAGAGATTCCGATGGAGAGGTTCGGCTTTTAAAGCCGGGCTTGGGTACACTCAGTTGAGGGCATCGATTTCGATGAGACCTTTACGTGTAATCTCAAGTCCATGAATTCTTCTAGCCATGGCAGCCATTGAACTAGGGTTTGGCAAATGGATGTTAAAACCGCTTTTCTAGCGTTACCTTGAGGAAGGTAGAGACATCTATATGCGCAACACGAGGTTATGTGGTAAGGGTGAAAAGCATCTAGTATGGAAGCTTAAGAGTCCATTTATGGACTTAGCGAACCTCGATCATGGAACTTACGCTTTGGCGGTAGTAAAGTCCTATGGATTTACCCGGTTGCCTAGCGAGAGTTGTGTGTATCGGTTAGATATCAGCAGTGATGATGGTATTTCTTGCACTTTATGTAGATGACATCCTTCTAGTTGGCAACAACATGAAGCTGTTATCGAGGCGTAAAGAGTTGGCTATCCGATCGCTTTCAAATGAAAGACTTAGGAGATCGTACATTCTTGGGATCAAGGTTTACCGAGATCGCAAGAAGAAAATGTTGAGCTTATCTCGGGCGTCTTACATTGATCTTGTGATTACTCGTTTTAGTATGCAAACCACGAGAAAGGATTGCTACCTTTCGGACATGGCGTTCCTTTATCTAAACGCAGATCACCTATGACCGCAAAGGAGATAGAGGAAATGGGACAAGTTCTTACGCTTCCGCCGTGGGAAGTCTCATGTACTGCAATGCTATGCACGAGACCGATATCGCGCATGCTAGAGCATAGTAGCTAGATATCGATCTAACCACGGACAAGCTCATTGAATTGCGCAGAAGCATATACTCAAGCACACGAAAAGGACTCGAGATTATAAGCTAGTTTACCATGCGAGATAGTCTAATGCCTTTGGGTTATCTGACTCGGTTCCAAGGTGACCGTGATGAGAAAAAGTCGACCTCGGGCTATGTGTTTACCTTGGGAGGTGGGCCGTATCTGGCGGAGTGCAAAGCGGCGATGCGTGCGGACTCTACCATGGAAGCGAATATGTAGCCGCCGGAGGCTTCTAAGGAGGTGTATGGTTGAGAACTACCTCATGGATCTAGGTGTGGTACACGGTTTGCCCAAGAGTATCATAGTTCTTGTGATAACTTCAGTGCGATGCAAACTCGAAGGAACCACGGACCCACAAAGCGACAAAACACATAGAGAGAAAGTACCATGTCATACGAGAAATCGTTAGGCGAGGTGACGTGCTGATTGAAAAGATTGATCTGACGGAAAATCTAGCGGATCCATTCACGAAGAGCTTGCCGCAAAAAGTCTACGATGGACACGTTAGAGGACTTGGATTGCGCTTGATGGCACCCACTTAGAAAGGAAACTTTTGTATAAGTGGGAGAAGCAAAGTGATGGTTATTTGTAATAGCTAGTAGAAAGACACATTGTATACTAAAGTTTGCTTTAGTATAAGTGGGAGATTGTTGATTTGTATCTTTGAAAGCGGTTTGGTTGAGCTTGTATACAATGTTTCTGTTACCACTATTACAATCTCCTATCGATTTGAATACTTGATTGCATATATGTGTCCCCTTATCTCATATATAAGTTAGATCATACGATTGTGTGAAGATCACGTAAGCGTATGATTGGTCGAAGTTTAATGAGATATAAAAAGTTTCACGGTGAGGCGACTTAAGGACGAGTTGTCGGTTTAAGTGCGGTATAGATAAGAAGTGACTTGACATAGTTGCTTGTCTATCTTTGATACGTCTCGAGGCGTATTGAAGGATCACGATGAGATGTGTTCTTCCTTCCGACCGTCATGAAGAACCAAGATCTCGGTGACTTACGATGATCTAAACCTCGATAAGGTATTAGGTGAGTATGAGTTCTGACCATCATCTTTGACTTGTTATGAGTGAGGTTATATGTTCTAACCAAGATTCTCGCATCTTGGGTGGTGGCGATCTTGTATGTCACGCTAGTTATCTCATGTCAGTCACCGTATCCGTTTAGGATGATGGCGCCCCTTAAGGAGCTCAAAAGGTTTATTGTACTAAACCCCGGGTTGAGTTAGCTCAAGTACAATAATAAGGTTGAGTGGTACTACTTAAGGAAATAAGGTTGTGTCGTTTAGCGATCAGTTGCTAGAAATGATTAATGGACGTTCGATATCTTAAATACGGGATTCGTAATGTCTAAGTGCAAGCAGACTCAACTTGGTAATAAAGGGTAAGTCGACATTCTTTCTCTAGTGGCATGATCGAATGTTTATAAATTAATTTATGTTCGGGTGAACATAAGATAATTAATTTATTTGAGGCCCATCTTTATTCCTTGCATTTGATCCACAGGTTGGCCCGTCCGAGTTCTTAAGCGAAGAAAATCGGCAGCTATTTTGCTCCCAATGGTAAGATTTTATTCTCTTTATCCTACTGAGGATATTATTATATTTATGGTATATGCATAGATCCTTTCCATATAAGATTATGGTAATAATCACGAGAGTATGGAAATAATCACGAGAGTATGGAAATAATCCTAAGATTATGTTAATATTCCATATAGGATTATGGTAATATTCCATATAGGATTAAGGTAGTGCATTATAAATATAAGGTATGAGATAAAGTCTAGGTTAATGCTCATAAAACCTAGCATATTTTCGGCCACTCCATTATCAAGAGTGTGAGTTTCGAAAGTTGTTCCATAGAGCATTGGGTGATTTTCCGAAGCATTCTCCATAGATCGTCCTCACTCGACGTTGGAGATTGGGCAACCGGGATACAGTCCAGAAGTCAAAGCACGAGTCCGATCCGTTCTATCCGTTCATCTCGTTCCATCGACCTCTTCAAATCCAAAGGTAAACACGTGTAAACCCCAACGTGTTGCGTTTTAATTATATAGACGCATGCTAGGTTTATAATCAATGTATGGTGAATTAAACACCCAAGATGGATCCTCGGGGCGAGGGTTAACATACGTTTTCCCTACAACCATGTCTTGGCAAGATGTCAAAATGCCTTGCCAAGGTAATCTTCGAGATTTTACCTCTTTCACAGGAGGTGGCCTGGCCTTGCCCAAGGTCCATCTCAAACTTCAAAGACCTCAAACCATGTCCTCCCGGACACAAACATGCAGACAAAATGCACACTTTCTAGGCGAGGCTACCCAAAAGAGCAATTAGCGGGCTCGTCAATTGGCTACATGGATTAACACATTTCACTTAAACTCGTTGATCGATAGACACAACAATGAAAACAAAAGACACGACAAAAGCCTCAAATTATAAAAACTTACGGAAACAAAACGAAAACATAAAAATGACTCTCAACCAAACAAACTCTTCCACTCCCCCCAAACTTATTGTGAACAGTGTGAAATGGAGGCAATAAGGTTTCCAAAAAAGAGTGGTTGGGAGAGACCTTACCTCATATGCCGCGCTACTCCGGCGGCGGATAGAATCCTCGCCATTGATCCCACCGTTGCATCATCTCCATCATTTGACGTTGGTGTTCTTGATACGCCTTGTGTTGGGCGAGGAGGGCATGCTGTTGGGCCATCATGGAGGTCATACTCCCGTCGATGCGGTCGAGACGACCGTCTATGTGATCCAAATGCTCGTAAATCCTGTGATCGCTTTGAACGGGTGGTGGGTGCAACGTGCCACCTATCTCGGGTGCGTCCTCCTATTCCGCGGGCTCTTCCTCTTGTTCTTCCTCTACCTCTCCTTGAGCATTTAAACACTGAGCCCATCCGTAGTGGAATCGCGGGCACATGTTCCAATTGGCATCGGGCTACCCAATGTCGCTTAATCTGGTGAGGTCGGTGTTGGGCAGGCGAAATATGGACTGGCCATTCTTATCGTAGAGCAGCCAGAGGTGACGGCTGGGGTGTCTCTTCAGGAATGTCTGGACATAAAGTTATGATTTGTCGGGAAAATATACGAAGATAGGGTTCTCACGAATCGTCACCCCAAAAAAATCGATAATAGGGCGATAAAACCCCAATACAAATCCTTACATTTCCGAAACTTCGATGACCGAAATCTTGGGCTAGGAACATGCCGTGCATCTTTTGTCAGTCGTGACACCAATCGGGATGCTCATGTCTTGAGAGAGACAAGGCTTGCGTTAGTGCGGGCATGAATCGTGAAGGTTATGAGGCGGTGGAAGTAGCAATGGCGTGATTTCGGGCGAACTTGCTTTTGCCCTCAAGGCATCATAATACGAAGTCTGCTCCGCTACGGGATCCACAAACAACGACCACATTTCTAAGACCGAGTTCTATATATCTCCAATATAATTGTTGTCAGGGAAGACATTGATTATTGCATTTAGCTCATCGACCAGAGCTGGCGGTACTCGTTGTCCAATTGGAATGTAAGATAATCCGACGACCCTTGTGTTTTGTGGACGTGGACGGTCGACATAAATTCCAAAGTTAGGATCATGTACGTCAGATAGTTCGCAGTAATGACAGAATAGAGACCAGCTCTCTCGGCAAGCCATGTTACATCGTTGGCGATCCCCATCTTTTGACAAGTATCGATGCACATAAAGCGGCAATGTCGGTGCTTCAATTGCACCAACCTCCTCCAACGGTCCCTTGAAGGGATTCGCGATCGCACCCATAAGTCTCGGGGTGGAACTCATCATGTGGCTCCTCGTGTGAGGTTGAAATAATCTCCTTGCCTTGCGTTGCTTCGGATATACGCGGCATATTGTACCTAAAAAAAATATTTCGAAGTTAGCGCATGTACTTATTGAAAAGATTCAACAAAACATCAACCCATATCAAAATATCTCTCCCAAACTTAGGATTAGCAAAATTCCTTCCCCATACTAACATCGATCTTATAAGGTATAACAGGGAAGAACGCACACAAACTCAAAAGCGTGGCGCATTCTTGGGTACCTCGCGGCCCACCTTGCGACCGCGAGGGTGGTCGCGAGGCACCATCTCGCGCTCGCATCTCGCGCCCGCAAAGTGCTTTCATGAGCGGCAGCTTTGACTAGGGTTTAGCAAGATTTTGGGAATTTTCCAACCCGATTCAACAATGTAGGCAAATTAAACCAACAATATACATCTATGAACACCAATAAACCTAACATTGGAAGAAACATGCTCAAACACCATGTAAATTTAGCAAAATAGGCTCTAGTTAATAAATTTTCAATAATCCACACAAGAAGCAATAAATGGTAAAAACTCTTCTAAATCATGCTATTAAGGGAAAATCCAAGAAGAATTAAGCAAATGAAGTATACCTTGAGTGAAATTTACGTTTAAAGCACAAGAAATTGAAGAACAAGGGTTTTGGGTGCTTGAGAGTGAATTCTTTTGCTGCAAGTGTGTGTGTGCGTGTGTAAAAATGGGGGGAAAATGGGTTAAAATTGTGTTAAAACACGTGGGTCGATGTCGGTTTGCGGGTCGGGTCGATCTTTACGGTCGGGCTCGCGGTCGCGAGCTGGGCGTGTAAGCTCTCTTGACATTTTCTCGCGGCCACCCTCGCGGTCGCGAGGGCGATAGCTAGCTTAGCCCAGGTTTTTCAAAGATGTTCTGCCCGATTTCACGCCGGCGCCGTGTCGAGTTGTGCAAAACGTTACGCCTGATTTCACACGACCACCCTCGTGGCCGCGAAGGTGGTCGATAGATGTGCTTTTTTTTTTTCTTTTTTTTTATGTTTTAATAAAAGCAAATATAAATTGGGGCACAACAACGACCAACAAGACACCGCGACACACAAAACAAAGAAAACAAAACAAACAAAATGAAAAACATAAAGCATGTAAAGCTGTTGGGTTACCAACCGGTGTTAGATTTTTCGTCGCTAGCTCGGCGTTACCTCCCATCATGGTTCATTAAGCTTGGTCAGACTTGACAGCGGTTGAAGTGTGTAATACCCGTCTTTTCTAAGCTTACATTTTGCGTGGCACGCCGAGAAAAGGTCAAAGGTTGACTTTTGTTTGGTGATGCGAATCACGAAACCTCGGGCGTTGTGAAGAGTGTCTTATGACGAATTCATAGACACTAAGTATGTAGGTTTCGACCACCCATGAAGGTTTGGCACTCAGGGAAGTTATCGAAGCTGGACTTTTCATTGGTCTTTAAAAGCATATCTTGTTTATAGTCGTTGTATCCGGTATTTTATTTGGGTCCATGGGTACCAAGTTTGCAAAATTTGAGTCCGTTTGCAAAGTTGCGTCATTTTACGTTTTGAAAAGGATCGCTTGCAGCAAGAAGCAGCCGCCTTTCCTATAAATAGGAGGCTAGGCCTTCATTTTCAACGTTCATTTCTTCGTCTCTCCGTGTTTACGGAAGAGCCGAGCAGCTCGAATGCGCCGCGAAAGCGGAGGAGTGGGGATCGGCGGGAGGCTCGTGGTCACGGGCGCCATCTTGTGCCGCCGAGCAACCACCGCCGATCAACCTCTCCCCACAACCCCGCTTTTGTTTTTGTCCTTTTCTTGTTTTGATTCCGCCTTTTAGTAGATCGTATAGCATAGAACTCGGGATTCTAAAGGGACGAGGCAGGAAAACGGCGGAGGTCAGCCAATTTGGCGGCAAAGGGCACGAGAATCGCCCGCCGCCGTGCCTTGTTGGCGCCGATTGGTGGCCGACGAGCCACCATTCGCTCTGGTCCTTTAGGTTTTGAGTCCTGCTATGCATTCTACTAAAGTACCGATTCCGCATTTTTCGCGTTTACGCATGTCGGGATGTTTTCCGTTGCTTGAGTTTTCTAAAGGAAGACATGCCGGGTTATCCATTTTCAGTAGCTTGTCATTCCATGTTCATCGTTATGCATATTGCTTATGTTTCCATTTTCATGCATCGATTTTGGATGGTTTATCTAGATCCGAGGATGAGCATCGATTTTGAAGCTTCTTCATTTGCTAAGATTTGAGTCAACTTGCATGCATGCATATTTTGAAAGTACCCTATTATAGGTCTTGATGCCCCGAATATATTTCCATACGCATCGAGTTGATTTGAAAACCCGAGAGTGCCAAATATGGGTTCGAGAAAGTCGAAACCCTAGTTTTGCTTCATTGGATCACGATGTTGCTTTGCTTTGTGGGATGTGACCCCAAAAGTTGTTCCGTCTTGTTACCGGTACCTACCTGGTCACGATCGGTGAAGTCATCGGATCCATAGATACCTCCCGTTAACGTTTTCTGCATTCGGGTTGGGTTATATATGCTTATTTTGAGTTATTTACTACGATATTTCAAAATAAAACATGTGCGCCAGAAATGTTTTGATGAAGTTATTCTTGTTCTCGATCCGAGATATGGTTATATTGTGATTGTGCACGGATCTCTATTCGGTGGGTTGATCACCATCTTGAGTATTGATCGAAGGGATAGACCCGAACACGTGGTTATGGTTTTGAAGGGATAGACCGGAAGTCCACACGGAAATGGTAATGAGGTGGTTATGGTTACGACGATTGACCTCAAGTCCACACCGAGTTAGCCATTTGGATAATGTTCAGGCGTGGGCGACCGGATATGTTCGGGCCAAGATATTATGGGCCGATCGGATATGTTCCGGTCGAATGAATGAGATGTGATGGGTGGCGGGATACGCCCGAGCCGTGGTTCTTGGTTCTATGATGGGAGTAACTGATAATAACGGATCGTATCGAAAATGAAAAATCTATTTTGCTTACTTAGAAGTGGATTTACGCTTTAAAATCTTCTAAGGTAAGTGCTCTCGAACACGACATCATGATTCTTTTGATTTATGATAAACCCCACCGAGTGCGCTAGTACTCACCCCAAACTCTTTTCAAATCTTTTCACGGATGGAGGAGGGCGGACGGGGCATCACTGGGGTGGAGCTGCGGGTTCTTCATGCTATGCTTCCGCGATGTCAGGTCATATACGACTCGATATTGATGTATTCTTGTTCCTAATTTTGCTTTCGATTGGGAACAAGATTTGTTATGTTGACATATCGTGAGTCTCGACACGAGCATGCTATATGGTTGACGGTCTAGTCGGTCGGGGTGTAATGCTATTTTGCTTCCTTGCATTACTTATTATAAACCAAGATCATGTTTCAAGTTATGGTATCGATATTATTACATTGGTGGATTGTTTGTGCACCTCCCTTCGTGATATGTCATAGTTATAGAGAGATCTTGTCCATATCATGGTCACATCTTCTTATCATGTATGTTATATGTATTCCCTCTTCCCCGCTTCTTAACCCCACCCTAATCATACCCCGGCATCCGTGCCTTCCCTCGGGAATTGGGGCGTGATAAAGTGTGACTTGATGTAGGATTTGAGGTACTGCCCGTTCACCTTGAAAATGTTGCCACTCGAGTCTAGCAATTCATAGCTTCCATTGGCATGTGCTCGGTGAGATGATAAGGCCCCGACCATCTCGATTTCAGCTTTTCAGGAAGAGGTGGAGACGGCATTGTAGAGCAAGACTTTATTTCCTGGAGAGAATCCCTTGGGACGAATAGTGAGATCGTGGAATTTTCTTGCTCTTTCCTTGTAAACCGGGAGTTCTCGAAAGCTTTGTTCCTCCATTCATCGAGCTCTAACGATTGTTCACCTCTCATCAACCGGACCTGAAGTCCATGTTGATTCTCCTCAGGCCCAATAAGCTTTATGTTCCAACTCAACCGATAAATGGCAAGATTTCTCAAATACCAGTTGATATGGAGATAGACCTATATGTGCTTTGTTGGCAGTCCGATAGGCCCAAAGAGCATCATCCAATTGCTTGGCCCAATCCTTCCTATGGATCATCGATTTCTCTAGAATTCGTTTTATCTCTCGATTGGCGAGTTCAGCTTACCCATTCGCCTGCGGATAATATGGAGAGGTGACTCTATGCTTCACGCCATACTTAGCTAGGACATTGCCTAGCCACTTGTTGTTGAAATACAACCCTCCATCGCTGATTAACGCCCTAGGCACCCCAAATCGAGTCAGAATATTCTTGTGTAGAAATTTAATCACAACCTTGGAATCACTAGTGGCTGTGGGAATCGCTTCAACCCATTTTGATACATATTCCACAGCAAGCAAGATGTACATGTAACCACAAGACATGGGAAATGGACCCATAAAGTCGATTCCCCACACATCAAATAGTTCCACTTCCATGATGCTCTTCTACGGCATCTCATCTTTCTTGGTGACGTTTTCCATCCTTTGACAACTGTCACATCTCTTGACAAACGCTTGGTAATCCTTGAAGATTGAAGGCCAGTAGAAACCACTTTAGCATACTTTTGTTGTAGTCTTGGCCGCTGCAAAGTGTCCTCCATTCAAAGAACTGTGGCACTCGTGGATTATGCTTTCCCATTCTGCTTGGGGAACACAGCGACGTATCAAGCCATCGGCGATAAAGATGGGGATCATCCCAATAATAGAACTTGACGTTGTGGAGGAACTTCTTTTTCTGATGATGACTGCACGACGGAGGTATTACTCCAATCACCAAGTAATTCACAAAATCGGCGTACTATGGTGTATGATCAATGATGCTCAATATGTGCTCATCTGGGAAGTTCTCATTGATCCCAATTCTCTTGTCTTCTCCTTCAATTGGCTTTTCTAATCTCGATAAGTGGTCTGTAACCATATTCTCACAACATTTTCTATCTGTGATCTCCATGTCGAACTCTTGAAGAATGAGGATCCACCTCACCAATCTCGGCTTCGAGTCTTTCTAGTTGAACAAATAGCGAATGGCGGCATGGTCAGGATGGACAATAGTATGGGTGCCCACCAAATAAGGTCTAAACTTGTCGAAAGCATAGACCACTGCAAGTAATTCTTTCTCTGTGGTGATGTAGTTCATTTGAGCCGAGTCGAGCGTCTTACTTGCATAATATATGACTCTGAATAGCTTGTCTTGTTTATGTCCCAACACGGCTTCCATTGCCCAATCACTAGCATTGCACATAAGCTCGAATGGTTGGCTCCAATTAGGTGAGACCAAAACTGGAGTCGAGATTAGGGCATGCTTTAATTTCTCGAATGCCCCCAAGCAATCACTAGTGAATACAAACTTTGTATCCTTCTCTAGCAATCCACACAGCAGCTTCGTGATCGCAGAGAAGTCCTTGATGAATCTTCTATAAAAACTCGCATGACCGAGAAAACTCCTCACGGATTTAACATTTGTGGGAGGATGCAGTTTCTCGATTGCAACTATCTTTGCTCGATCCACTTCCAAATCTTTTGCAGAGACTTTGTGGCCAAGCACCACACCTTCCTTTACCATGAAATGGCACTTCTCCCAATTGAGCACAAGATTCGTCTCCTCACATCTGTGTAGCACTTGGGACAAATTGTGGAGACAATGGTCAAAAGAAGAACCAAATACAGAGAAGTCATCCATGAACACTTTTATAATATTTTCAATCAAGCCATGGAAGATGGACATCATACATCTTTGGAAAGTGGCTGGAGCATTGCACAATCCAAATGGCATTCTCCTATAAGCAAAAACTCCATACTTACATGTGAAATCCATCTTATGCTGGTCTTCGGGGACGATTGCAATCTGGTTGTACCCCGAGTATCCATCTAGAAAGCAGTAGAACTCATACCCTGCCAGTCTTTCCAACATCTGATCAATGAAGGGCAAGGGAAAATGGTCCTTCCTCGTGGCTGCATTCAGAGCACGGTAGTCAATACATACTCGCCATCCCGTTACAAGTCTTGTTGCTACAAGCTTGTACTTCTTGTCTCTAATCACGGTGACACCCATTTTCTTGGACACCACTTGAGTTGGGCTCACCCACTCACTGTCTGATATAGCATATATCATGCATGCGTCTAATAGTTTCAGAATTTCCATCCTCACGACCTCTTGTATTGCCGGATTCAGGCGGTGTTGAGGTTGCACCTTTGGCTTGTACTCATTCTATAATAGGATCCGAGGCATACGAAGCGAAGGGCTGACCCCCTTGATATCAGAAATAGTCCACCCAATCGCAGACTTATACTGTTTCAGCACAATCATCAACATCTTCGACTCTTCCTCCGCCGATCCAAGAGACTATAACCGGACATGTCTCGTAAGTCGCCTAGAAAGGCATACTGAAGGTGGTTAGGCAACTCTTTCAACTCCATCTTGGGTTTGTTTTCTTCCTTCGCCACCACAGCATCATCTCCTCTAATCGGCTTCCTCACGTCTAAATAAGGCACTGACTCCTCGGATAGGGCCTTGACTTCTTCAATGGCTTCAAGATACTCTAAAATCTCATCACACGCCTCATCGAGGTCCGAGGGTGAGAAAATCGAGTTCTGTATACAAAACTCCACCGGATCAAATGAATGTAATTGAGTGGAAGGCAACTGCTCTATAACTCGACATTCATCCATCGTCTTCTCTTCAGGTTGCTTCATCGCATCATAAATAAAGATTTTCATCTCCTCATCATTGACCGTGAAGGTGAGATCTCCATCCTGCACGTCGATCAATGCTCAATCGATAGCTAGGAACGGTCTCCCAAGAATAAGAGGCGTGTTCCCATCTTCTGGCATGTCGAGAACTACGAAGTCTGCTGGAAAGATGAAGTCTCTAACTTTCACGAGCACATCCTCCACTATCCCTTTCGGATATATCACCGATGTGTCTGCTATTTGGAGAGCAATGGTGGTCGGCTTGATCTTTCCAATCTCCAGTCTATTGAATATGGACAACGACATTAAGTTGATGCTTGCCCCTAGATCGCACAATACTTTGGAGAATGTTTGCCTCCAATGACACACGATATTGAAGTCGCCGATCCTTCATTTGAGCCGCAACTTTTTTGCAAAGACAGACCGCACTCTTGAGATAAATTTATCGCCTCGAACTTCCCCAATTTCTTCTTATCGCCAACGCATCCTTCGAAATTTCACGACCGGCATGTCTCGGAGTGGATCAAGTAATGGAATGTTGATGTGCACCTTCGGAAACATCTCCATAAATCGGTCGACTTCTCATCATACTTGGGCTTGGCTAACCGACTCGGAAATGAAATCGGAGGAGTATAGGTCGGATATTTCTTCATTTGGAGTACCTCGCGGCCATCCTCACGGTCGCGAGTGAGGTCGCTAGGCATACGGGCTGCATCAGCGGTCTTCTTGTGATCGGGTGGCGGTCGCACCTTTCGGTAACTAATCCTCGTGAGCTCTCGCCCACTTTTCGCCGACCTAGCGGTCGCTGGGTCGGTCGTGATCGTCTATGGTAAACGTTCTGCCTGGTTTCTCACGGTCGGGCTCGCGGTCGCGAGTTCCTCCTCGTTTGCCCCATTTTCATCGTTTCGCCCCGGGTGGTTCTGGTAAGCTCGTCCAACTCCTCAGTTGAATGGCATTACAGTGATTTTTAGGGTTCACCTCCATGTTACTCGAAAATTGGCCTGACTTGTGTTGCCCATTCTGCTGTGCGGCTATTTGACTTATTTGATTTTCCATCATCTTCATATGCTTCCCCATAGCCGTCACAGTGGACTCCATATGAGTTATCGTATGCCCAGTGTTGCTTATACACGAATTCTGATGTGTCGTCAATTGTTGGTTGCTCACAACCAACTGCTGCATCATGTCCTCCAAACTCTGCTTCTTCGACTCTTGAATTATTCCATTCTCGACCGGAAGCTGGCGGAGGTTCTTTGAAAGTTGTTGGGATTGGCATACGAGAAATTTGGATGATTTCTATTGTTCGGATTGTATGCCGGATTTTCCCTAGGACGGTTTCTCTGATTGATGTAATTCACGTCCTCAGCTTCATTCATATCCGATTCTGCAGCATTTATATGGGCCACTCCCTTTGCTTTCCTCTCCTTCTCGAACTGACTTCTCAGAAGGGTGAACTACTCCATCAGATTATCATATGTAGAATCGTCTTCGACGGTAGCTGCCTTTACCACAGGTGTCCTCTCCATAGGCCATTGATAGCTATTAGTAGTCATCTCTTCTAAAATCCTGCTAGCATCTTCCACGCGTCGGTTCAACAGGCATCCTCCTACCGATGCATCCACTATACTCCTCGTGTGAGGTGTCAGTCCACTATAGAACTGCGTGATCTGTTGCTCCCTAGAGAATCCATGTTGCGGGCACTTTCTCAATAAGTTCTCAAATCTCTCCCACGACGAACAATGATTCATCTCCTAGTTGGGAGAAGTGGGAGATCTCGTTATGATCTTTACGCTTTGGCGGTGGAAAATACTTTGAGAGAAACTTTTCGCAAAGTTTTCCCAACTGCTTATCCCAGTGCGGTCCAAGCTCTTGAACCAATCCTTCGCCTGATTGCAGCAAAGAAAATCCGAACATGCGATCCGGATCGTATCTTGTGGCACCCCATTTTTCTTGATGGTGTCACATATGTCGAGGTATGTCTCGAGATGGGCATTCGGATCTTCTGTCACTCCTCCTCCGAACTGCTCTCCTTGAACCATGCTGATCAGGGCCGGCTTCAACTCATAATTGTTCACATTCACCTCCGGGCCTCATCCACCACCTTGGAATTGTTTAGTAGGAGGTCGATACATGTAGTTCAACGGTCTCGTCTCTGGAGCAGGGACAAGGATTCCATGTTCGCTATCCGCGCCGCATAGTAAACTCGCGGAAGACGACAACTTGTTCGGGAGGTACACCCCCGTTGTTCGATTGTTCGATTTCTTTGCCATATCTTGCCTTCTTCTTTGGGTATTCTCGATTTCTAGATCTAACGGTTGTTCAGGAGGTCCCTGGGACCTTGTGATCATAAACTACCTTAAGAGAAAGGGAGAAATTAGATCCGGCAAGTAAAAAAATAAATAATATAAAATACAACTAGAATTAATAATTTCAAATCATCAAGTTATTCCTATATAATCTAAACAATCCCCGGCAACGGCGCCAAAATTTGATCACACTATTTTCTAACACGAAACGCAAGTAGACAGTAAGTCGAGTATCGTATCATGAGGACAGAAGTTTAAAATACGTGTTTAACTCAAAAATCCTTCATCATTATCCAAGCAATGATATGGTTTTCAAAAGGTTTTGGGACTCCGAATATTAAATTCAAAGCCATGATGAAAATAAAACGAGCAAAGCAATAAAGACAAATAACAAAAGCTCAAAGAGATAACAAGATTAAACGAACTAACCCTAGGGATGCATTAATCCTACCCACAACATATGTTTATCCTGTTTCCTATTAACCAATTTTTTAATCCAGACAAGATGGAAGATCACATATATAGCTAACAATTTCGAGACAAGTGTGGCGAGAGATTACTAATTTTTCCTATTATCATTCGCCTCAAGGTAAAATTAGCAACTCCAAAAGATCAAAAGAATATGCTTCCTACGAATGTTCCTATCTCAGTTACGACTCAAGGCTTATTCGTATTGTGTATTAAAGATCGATTGACAATTAAAACCGTTAAGTATTCAACTGGCAACTAGATATGCATCAAGATTGATCAGAAATCAACACATATAATTAAGCACATGAATCACAAATCAATGCCTCAAGGTAAATAGTAATAACAGGAATCACAACACTTAGGAGAGAATCATACAAACCATAGGATTAGAAAAAGGAATTTAGCCAGACATAATAATTGAAATAAAATAAGAATTAACCATAGAAACATAAATTATATAAATAAAACCCATAGTGTGGCGTATGAAGTACAATCGTTGGGTTCGTATCCCAACCTCAGTGGAAAACGGGAAATTACGGAATTCGTTCGGAGGAAATCTTTCCAAAGCGATAACAATGCGTAGACAATTGTGAAACAATGGAACAACTAATGCTAGATGAATCTAAAGCAAAGCTAAAGTGAAAATATGTGAAAAACTGAAGAAAACTATAGGAAAATCGTGCTGGAGGGGTTGGGGGCGCGAGAGGCAATGCCTGCCATATATATAGGCATAGGCGAAACCCTAATTTTGCGTCCAGCCGACTCGCTTCGCGGCCGAGCTCGCGATCGCTAGCTCGATCGTGAGGATATGGGCCGCGCGTTTCTTCGGTAAGCTCGCGGCTGGATTCGCGCCCGTTTGTTATGCTTCACGGCCGGTCTCGCGATCGCTAGCTTGGCCACGTGAAATCGGGCAGAAGCTTTTTTGAGGTTCTCGCGGGTAGGGCTCTCGGTTGCGGCGTTTTGCCTAGCGGTCGGCCTCGCGGTCACGAGGTCGGTTGCTAGTTCTCGCGTAATGATTCGCATGCGTCAAGAATCGCCTGGCGTTCGCGAGACCGCTAGCCCCTGTTCTTGTCCTTCTTTGGCTCGTGCTTCGCTTCGTGCTTCGATTATCAACCTATAAGCCTACAAAACACCAAAGGGGAACCTAAGAGCAGTGTTTTCCAAAAAGGCTAAAAGCATTAAGATCCAATATATAAACGCACTTAATAGATCTAAATTCATCTTAAAATATCAACAATAAACGAGTAAAAAGCGCGTTTATCAGCTGGTATATCTTGACGTATTAATAGATCACAGTGAGATAAGTTCTTCTATCTGACCATCATGAAGAACCTAGATCTCGATGACTTTACGTTGATCTAAACCTCGATAAGGTTTCAGGTGAATATGAGTTATCAACCATCACTTTGACTTGTTATAAGAACATGAGATAACCTAAGATTCTCTGCATCTTGGGTGGTGGCAGTGCTTGTATGTAATGCTGGTTACATGTATCGATTCTGTAACAGCCCCTAAATCCTAAGTACGATTTAGCGGGGATTATTACTCTAAACAAGAATGAATGAACATAAAGACTATTTATCAATAAAGCGTGATACATAAATCAAGTATGTTTTGGACTTTCTACATAACTTATGTTCTTTCAATGAAGACATGTGATATGTACATATGACGATGTACTATCAAGGTATAAACTTTCATGACAACCTTCCTATTGCTCAACACCGCCCATCGCATCACTAACTCAATCTGCACATTTAAAACAATATGCGAGGTGAGTACAAGAATGCACTCAGTGGACTTATGCCGAAAACATTTTCATTTAATTACTCGCCTCATCAAGAATACACGAGGTTTTAGTGGAAATACTCGTGCTTACTAAAACATTTTCTCATTTATAAAAGTTCTCGCCGGATATATTTTACGTCTGTATGATCCGTATCATTTCTTTATAACATTATCATAATTTCACATACGTTGGTAGCGAACCAACGACATTTAATATCATCATATCATCATAATATCATAATATGTTGGTGATGAGCCAACAACAATCAATCTCATTACAACACCATCATACGTTGGTAGCGAACCAACAATATTCATATCATCACATCATCCTCCTCATAATATATCATACCATCCTCCTCATAATACATCATATCATCCTCCTCATAAAATATCATCATCCTCCTCATAAAATATCATCATCCTCCTCATAAACAATTCATCTCACAAACATTCTCCTCATCATCATAATATTCAGCATAAGTTGGTAGCGAACCAACACTATTGATAGGATCATACATAAAATCATAAACACTTTGGGCAGGTAATCATTTCAACATCATTTCTAATAAAGCGCTCCGTGGGACCGCCACATTGAGCTACATTGACCACCACCGTTGCTCTAATAAACACGTCGAGCTAATGACGTTAAACAAGCGCTCCGTGGGAGGCAACCCACGTTTTGGCTTTGTTTTCTTTTCTTTCTTTTCGCTTGGTTTTCGTTGTTCTTTGATCCGCTTGTTGTTGAGTTTGTTTTGCTCGAGATCCGAAAGTTGTTAGCGGCGAGATGAAGCCGTGACACTCCAACTCGTCGTGCACGCCACATTCCAACCCCGCCATCGCCATATTTTATCGAAGTCTCTCCCATCGGCTATTTTATGTTATTAATGTTTTGAGCACCTGGGATGATTACTCGAATTAAGTTGGTGAGTCGATGATTTGGTTTTGTGGGCATGATATATTGTTTTCGATGCTCAATGACGTGCCCTTGTGCTTATTTTGATTGTTTGAACGTAAGCTTTGTCTATGCGAGTAAGTTAGATCTTGATTGTGTGTTGAACTCGTGGTATTGATCAAATTGATTTTGAATTTTCAAACTTTTGGTGATATATGATTTGAGTATAATGAATGAATTTAGACCGTGATTGATAGAAATTGAATAGGGAAAATTGATGTGATTTGTCCGCTAATGTTAGGGTAGTGTTAACATTGTGGTTGCCTATATACTTGTTTCATTTTATAAAAAAAAAATGTGAAAAGAAGAAGAAAACGAGGAGAATGAAAGTCCGAAGATCTTGTTGAGATTGTTGAAATGGAGGATGGGATTATGTCCTCTTCTCGTAATTTGAGAAATGGACATGGAAACCACGTTAGGAGACTCGAGTTCATCGAGAGTGCACCTTTCTAATATTATTCCAAAATCTGTTAAAACATTCTTTGTGCTTTATAAAAGAAACTTGTTGCTAAAGGTGACCACATTAGTTAGTTCACCCCTAACGGAGAGTTGGGTCTGAGCAGAGATTACCTTTTTATTTATTGAAAATCAATTGCCGTTCTTGATTTATTTCACATTATTTTTGAATTCAGAACACCAAGTGGGGAAATGCAATAAGGTTTGATTGATTAGAATAAGAGTAAAGTTGCATGAGTTATCTTTCGACTTTTATTAGTATAGACTTTGCTTGAGGACAAGCAAATGGATAAGTGTGGGGGAGTTGTTTGGTATGATTTTGTGATGTTTCTTGGTATTGTTTTACGTGTTATTTTCAATGGTTTGTCCTATTTATGACTTTGGTTCGAGTAATATTTATCGATTCGGACTTACTTCGTTCGTCTCGATGTTTTGTAGGAAAACAGCAGAAAATAGGATGAATTGGATCTGCCAAGCATCAGATATAATTGAATATCCTTTCGATAGGAATTCATAGACGCAAACGGATCACAATTTGGAGTTCGGACGAGAGAGAACGGATCATTTCTTCAAAGTCGCGCACGTCCACTCCACGCGCCCGCTCGCGCGCCGGCGCTGAACACTTCCAATGATTCTCATGAATAATGGAGAATGAATCAAGGATTTTGTCCTTCATAATAAGTAAATTACGTTGCGATAGGAGTCCGTAGGCGAAAACCGTACACAAATCGGAGTTCAGATGAAGGAGAACGGGCCAAAACAAAAATGCTGCGCAAAGCTGTGTCGCCCGCGCGCCCGCGCGCCGCGCGCGCTCGCACGCAGCGCCGGTTCGGCATGAGCGCGCTCAGCACCATTTTCAGCTGCTCAGCAAGAGTGCCGGTTCACCTGTTCAGCCCTTCCTCCAGCGTCCGCCCAGCATTTCAGCGCTCGTTCACATTCCATTTTCAGCAAACTCAGCGCCGGTTCACTCTCAACCGGCGCTCAACTTCATGTTTTTGCTCCAGCCTCCTCCAGCCATTCCAACGCCATCTCATGAATTTCTCGCGCTCAAACTCATCCGCGTTCACGCGCAAGTCGAATGATTTCTAAACGAGCGCTCAACTTCATCCGCGCCAATCTATTTTAATATATATATGTGTTAGGTCACGTAAACGGGCGGTTCTTCGATTGTGGTTTTCTTCGACGCCGCGCGCTTTTCCGTGGGACGTTGACACTGTTCTTCAATTTCTTCCGAGCTCAATTTTCGGCAACAATGATCTGATTTTAGAATATTAATTCTTGCTTTTATTTCATTCGATTTTGCTTTGGATTCTGCTGAATTTCATTCCATCGCTTATTTGCTTTACCTTGGGATTATTGCAAAATCAATTTTACAAGATATTATTTGATGATTATTATTGAATTCAATTCCATAGTGACGATGGATTGTGTTCATGTTGCTTTAATCTATCATGCTTCGATTAATTCATGTTCTTGTTTTATTGGTTGATGTTTATGATTTATTTGCAATTAGATTTAGATTAGGATTGACAAACCCTATGAATAATATGATTGCATATGCTTTTGTTTACCGTTTTGATTTATCGCCAGAGTTCAACTAGGGATTGACAACCCCAGTTTAGATTTATCGCTTTATTAGTATAGCTCGAGATTGGCAACCCCTAGCTTAGGATGCTATTTAATTCCTCGTATTTCAATTCCTGCATGTTCAAACCTTCGTTGGTATTAGAATGTTTAGGATTTTAATCGCTTGCATGCAATACACGAACAATGGCCCGTTAAGTTTTCCTTGAGAGACGACTCGTGTTAACTTATCACGCCACGATTACCTTGTACGATTGCGAGTGAATTCGAGTGTGTTTTTAGCTCGATCAATTTTGGCGCCGTTGTCGGGAAAACTTTAGCGTATTGTTTGTGTTGTTTATTTTTCGCTTTTCTTTTCGCTTTTATTTTGTTATACTCCATTCTTGCGTGATCCATTTTGTGTGAGTGTTGTGAATGCTAGGTTGCCGCTTGATGGAAGATGTATGCTTTTGATGGCAACGTCTGGGTTCACGACGCACATGGATTCCAACCCCGACAGAATTTGAGCCTTACCAAGAACAATATGGTTGGGGTGGAATAACCAACCCAACTCGAGTCAGGAATCAACCCAACCCGAATATTGGGATCCACAACCCGATTTGGGATGGTGGGATCCACAAGAAGCAAAACCTCCTCATCCGATTCAGAATGGTGGGAACCACATCCCGATTCGAGATGTTGGGACCCACAACCTGACTATGGATATTATGATCCACAACAGCCACAACCTCCACAGCAACAGTGGTACCACCCGCAACAGGAGTATTTTTCTCCACCACCTCCACCACCACCTCAGAGGTATCCGTTGGATAATATGGAGACCGAATTGATTCAGACTCGCCACCAACGGTTGGATGCTGACGACACCAAAATCAGACGCTTGCAAGCAAAATTAGAAATGATGACTGAGAAGATGGACGAGTTGCTGCAACAAGATGCAACAGGGAGCCCAAGCTCACCATATGAGGCTCAAAGCACCACCGACCATCGAGTTCGCCATCGATGATAGAGACGCAACTTTGAGCGTTTAGAGGCACGTGTGGGATGATGGTCGTGAAGTTGGTTGAGTATCAACGACAACTTGCGATGAGAGAACTCGAGCCACCCCGTGAGGCTCAGCGGTCATTGTCCTTCAAGGTGATCGAGCAGATGATCGTGTTGTGGAAGAGCCATCCAAGATATTCTCGCCACCACAAGAAAAGGAGGAAGAGGTGGTAGTCTCCGAGTTAGACTCCGACAAGTATGATCCGACCTCGAGAACACGGTTGAGGAAGTTCATGCGGTTTCGTTGATGAAGAGGATTGGGAAGGGAATTTGTTAGCATGCCCGCACCCACAATGGTATGAAGGAACTACCGAAGAAGTATGTGTTCATGGAGGATGAGCAAGGAAGCCGGTGATCTTTTCACCGAGCTTCTAATTTTGGAGAAACGGAGTTGACCTCGGTGCTTATAGAGGGTGAAAGCAGCTTTCAAGTCTGGCGATAAAGGTGTCTATGCCCTATCCGAGCAACACTTGGTATAGTCCTGCAGGGCACCGATGGAGCTCATGGCATCATGATTATGGCGGACCGCCATCGACCACCACCGTTGCTCTAATAAACACGCCGAGCTAATGACGTTAAACAAGCGCCCGTGGAGGCAACCCACGCTTTGGCTTTGTTTTCTTTTCTTTCTTTTCGTTTGGTTTCGTTGTTCTTTGATCCGCTTGTTGTCGAGTTTGTTTTGCTCGGATCCGAAAGTTGTTAGCAGCGAGATGAAGCCGTGACACTCCAACTCCGTCGTGCACGCCACATTCCAACCCCGCCAACGCCATATTTTATCGTCGAAGTCTCCTCCTCATCGGCTATTTTATGTTATTAATGTTTTGAGCACCGGGACGAGGCTCGAATTAAGTTTGGTGAGTCGATGATTTGGTTTTGTGGGCATGATATATTGTTTTCGTATGCTCAATGACGTGCCCTTGTGCTTATTTTGATTGTTTGAACATAAGCTTTGTCTATGCGAGTGTTAGGATCTTGATTTGTGCAACCAACTCGTGGTATCGATCAAATTGATTTTGAATTTTCAAACTTTTGGTGATATATGATTTGAGTATAATGTGAATCGACGAGACCGTGATTGATAGAAATTGAATAGGGAAAATTGATGTGATTTGTCCGGCTAATGTTAGGGGTAGTGTTAACATTGTGGTTGCCTATATACTTGTTTCATTTTAAAAAAAAAAAAATGTGAAAAGAAGAAGAAAACGAGGAGAATGAAAGTCCAAGATCTTGTTGAGATTGTTGAAATGGAGGATGGGATTATGTCCTCTTCTCGTAATTTGAGAAATGGACATGGAAACCACGTTAGGAGACTCGAGTTCATCGAGAGTGCACCTTTCAATATTATTCCAAAATCATAAAACATTCTTCAGGCTTTATAAAAGAAACTTGTTGCTAAAGGTGACCACATTAGTTAGTTCACCCCTAACGGAGAGTTGGGTCTGAGCAGAGATTACCTTTTTATTTATTGAAAATCAATTGCCGTTCTTGATTTATTTCACATTATTTTTGAATTCGTAAACACCAAGTGTGGGGGAAATGCAATAAGGTTTGATTGATTAGAATAAGAGTAAAGTTACATGAGTTATCTTTCGACTTTTATTAGTATAGACTTTGCTTGAGGACAAGCAAATGGATAAGTGTGGGGGAGTTGTTTGGTATGATTTTGTGATGTTTCTTGGTATTGTTTTACGTGTCATTTTCAATGGTTTGTCCTATTTATGACTTTGGTTCGAGTAATATTTATCGATTCGGACTTACTGCTCGTCTCGATGTTTTGTAGGAAAACAGCAGAAAATAGGATGAATTGGATCTGCCAAGCATCAGATATAATTGAATATCCTTTCGATAGGAATTCATAGACGCAAACGGATCACAATTTGGAGTTCGGACGAGAGAGAACGGATCATTTCTTCAAAGTCGCGCACGTCCACTCCACGCGCCCGCTCGCGCGCCGGCGCTGAACACTTCCAATGATTCTCATGAATAATGGAGAATGAATCAAGGATTTTGTCCTTCATAATAAGTAAATTACGTTGCGATAGGAGTCCAGAGGCGAAAACCGTACACAAATCGGAGTTCAGATGAAGGAGAACGGGCCAAAACAAAATGCTGCGCAGTTGTGTCGCCTGCGCGCCCGCGCGCCGCGCGCGCTCGCACGCAGCGCCGGTTCGGCATGAGCGCGCGCTCAGCACCATTTTTCAGCGCGCGTTCAGCAAGAGTGCCGGTTCACCTGTTCAGCCCTTCCTCCAGCGTCCGCCCAGCATTTCAGCGCTCGTTCACATTCCATTTTCAGCAAACTCAGCGCCGGTTCACTCTCAACCGGCGCTCAACTTCATGTTTTTGCTCCAGCCTCCTCCCGCCATTCCAACGCCATCTCATGAATTTCCCTCGCTACTAAACTCATCCGGCGCTCACGCAAGTCGAATGATTTCAAACGAGCGCTCAACTTCATCCGGCGCTCAATCTATTTTAATATATATATGTGCGTTAGGTCACAGAAACGGGGCGGTTCTTCAGTTGTGGTTTTTCTTGACGCAGCCGCGGCGCTTTTCCGTGGGACGTTGACACTGTTCTTCAATTTCTTCCAGAGCTCAATTTTCAGGCAACAACAGATACAGATTTTTAGAATATTAATTCTTGCTTTTATTTCATTCGATTTTTGCTTTGGATTCCTGTTGAATTTCATTCCATCAATTATTTGCTTTACTCGATTATTGCAAAATCAATTTTACAAGATATTATTTGATGATTATTATCAATTCAATTCCATAGTGACGATGGATTGTGTTCATGTTGCTTTAATCTATCATGCTTTCGATTAATTCATGTTCTTGTTTTATTGGTTGATGTTTATGATTTATTTGCAATTAGATTTAGATTAGGATCGACAAACCCTATGAATAATATGATTGCATATGCTTTGTTTACCGCCTCGATTTATCGCAGAGTTCAACTAGGGATTGACAACCCCTAGTTTAGATTTATCGCTTATTAGTATAGCTCGAGATTGACAACCCCAGCTTAGGATGATGTTTAATTCCTCGTATTTCAATTCCAAGATGTTCAAACCTTCGCTGGTATTAGAATGTTTAGATTTTAATCGCTTCAGGCGCAACACTAACAATGGCCCCTGTTAAGTTTTCCTTGAGAGACCACTCGTGTTAACTTATCACGCCACGATTACCTCGCATTTATTGCGCAGTGAATTCGAGTGTGTTTTAGCTCGATCGGCGGTAATCATTTCAACATCATTTCTCAACAGAGAGCAATGTAAAATAAACATTTGATAAACATTTTATCCTCGAGGAGAAAGAAAAGTCCACCGATTGGAGACTTTCTTAATTCGATTTTGTTTCACGCCAACGATCACGTCCGGCTCAAACCTTTACGTAAAAACGATTTCAAGACGTCATCACGTTTTCGAGATTTTCAAAGTTAAAAATAAACTTTGATAACTTATACTATAATAATTCAATTCCTTAACTAATTCAATACGTCATTCAATCGGGTATCTTAGCTTAACATTTCGTGCTTGACAGAGACTAGATATGATCAACTTTTCATTTTAACCGCTTAGGTTAAACGCTCAACGATTCTAACGCTTTTCGATATAAAGATTTCAATTATGAAATCTTTTCTCACCAAAGAGATTTCCTTATATAATTAATACGCTTTACATGTATTAGTGATTTATCGAACGATTTCATACGTTAATTTCAAAAGTCAACAATTTTGACTTTTCTTATTAAATTCTTTAATAATTCATATTTTTAATATCTAATTTCCATATCATAAAACCCTAATTCTCGATTTTTCACGCAAATCGATAAACTTCATTAATATTTTTCTCAAATATTAACCAACTTATTCATTAAACATTATTTTTCATTTCTAATGTTATTTAATATAACGTTTTGCCATAATCATAATATACTATGTTTATAAAATTCCATAAATTCTTAATATGTCTAAAATACTTTCTAGACATATAATGTATTATTTTTCTTGATATTAAGGAATTTAAACTCTTAATTCCTTACTAAAGTTCACGGCTTTTCTTGCTAAATTTTTTCAAACATCTTCCAAAAATTCTTCTAAATTCATATAGTACACTATATTATCATAGTATCAACAATATGTATTAACATTAGCTATAGGAAAATTGAACATCAATTTCCTATAGCTTATAGCTCTCGGTTTTTCTACATTTATAACTAAATAATTTTCTAAAATTTCAATTAAATTCCATAATGTCTAAACATTAACATATAACAATAATACAACACAATATCCAACATATTCAACTTACACATTAAAATGCCAACACTTGGTAATTCTCGAAATTTTTTAACAAATGCACAACCATTTTATAAAAATCTAATAAATTCATGTAGTGCTAAATCAAGGCTCTACATTAACAATATGCTATAATATCACTTAAATAATAATCATACCTTAACATATCATCCTCAATAATTTCGGTAATCATACTTTAAAATAGCATACAATTTCTCAAAAATTCCCAATAATCACAATGAGCTTAACCATCATTATAAATCAATAATCCATTCACAATTCATCCTTAAGAATTTTCGATCATCACTATTTATTTCATAACATAGTTAATTTGTAATTAAACATAACATATGATCACTCTAAACATAAATAACAATAATTAACAAAACACTAAACATGATAACACAATTTATCATATTTATAGCATTAATAACATAAGCTTATATATATAAATCTAACGGTTGAAAATCGAAAATCTTAACGTATAAATGAAGCTTGTTCGATTCCTAACCTCTTTACCGGCTTGGATTAATTGTGTGCGGATTTAGCTCAAGGTTTTGGTAAATGAAAAGAAGAACTCTTCAAGCTTTTCCTTTCCAAAGCTCACGTAGTTTTGTGGTTTTGAAATGAAGTAAAGTTTGTTGTTTTGTTTTATCGTAAAGCTTAAGTACCAAAGTGAAAAGAAATAAAACACTTAACCTTTTCCTACAATCCTCACGGTTCTCTCTCACTATACAATTTGCAAGACAATTAATTTGATGACATACTCATGATACAACATTACTTACACATAATAAATACACTACACAAATCTTGAATGAATCAAAAAAAATAATTATACTCTTTGGTACACACAAGAGTCTCGGCTCTCTCCTACACAATACAAAATAAGATTCTTTATTTGTGACTCACCACTTAAATATGTCATCACTTAGTATAGTAGTAAATGCACTTACACAACATTGAACAAAACAATTAAAATCCTACTTTTGATACTTCAATACTCACGGCAATTTCAAATTGGCACAAAGGAGTATTTAATTTTTTTTGTCTTATACACCCTACAAAATATCTACACAACAACTCATGCAAGACATCACCAAGATTTCTAAATTTCCTTCTTACCTCAAAAGTCCATATTCACGGCACTTTATGGCACAAATCATTTCCAATTGATCCTCAAGTTAATGATATTGTCTTTTGTGTTAAAAAAATATCCTACCACACGTTAATAAAACAATAATGATAGAGGATAGCAAAAATTGTATTCAATTAGTCCATGGCATTCAATTGTTCACGGCAATATGGTACTATAAGACTAGACATTTTATTTTCTTTGCAATCAGTCACTATATAACACAATATATGTCTTAGATGATAAATTATATCATAGAAAATTATTAGTATCATTTCATGTGAAAACCTAAATTTTCAATTAGGGTTTCTAAAATTCTAAATTTATTCAATAATTAATCCTTAATGCTCTAGCATTATTTTAATGCTAATTAATACTCTAATTACATAAAATAATCATATGAATTTAAATATTATAATTCCTTAATCATTAGACGATTTTTCTATTCATCTCTAAACGCTGACGCTTAAAACGCCTCAAACGCTCATTATCGACTATCTCAAAATGGTCGTAATAAAGTCGTAATCACTTTATTAAATCATTCCATTAATAATGAAATTTAATTCTAAGCTTCATTACTTAGAAATTTTTACTAAATTTTAACTATCGATATTCAATCGACGTTAAAATACTATCGCCAAACACTTTATATATATATATATATATATATATATATATATATATATATATATATTTTTAATTCACAATTTTAGTGAATATAAAATAGGAATTCATTATCTCTTAAATAATCAAATCATTATTCGATATATTTCTAATCCAATTATTTCATGAAACCCTAATTTATTTAATTTTAAATATCATAATTAGGCCTTAAATTCTTCGGGATATTACATTCTACCCCTTAAAAGAAATTTCATCCCAAATTTGCATTCCTCATAAAGTATGGGGTATCTTTACATCATACATCTTAAATTTTCCACGTGATTTCTTTTGTCCATGATTCCTTCATCGACTTTCATTAAAGACCCAAACTTGATTCTTTAATCATCAATCGCACGATCAAAATAGACGAGATTTTCATCACAACTCATCGAGTTAAAGATCACGCCATCATGATGGTTTACGTGAATTGGGTCATTTTCGTATTTCTTTAACTGTGACACGTGGAAAACATTACGTACATTCCCCAAATTTGGTGGAAGTACCAATCTTATAGGCTATTGGGCTTATCATTTCTAGGATCTCGTAAGGTCCTATAAAACGTGATCTCAATATTCCTTAAATCTTGAACTTTATAATTTCTCTCGATGGAGAAATCTTAAGAAGCTTTATTCTTGCATTCAAAATGCAGCTCAGACTACGCGATCGTCAGAAGACTTTTTCTCTCATTCCCGAGTTTCTCTTATTCTTTGCCTCATTTCGCGATATCTTAATCATTTCCTTTACGCTGTCAAGACCTTATACTTTCGCCACCTACTTTATTACAATAAAGTGGTGGTCGATACTTTTCACATAATGCCTCATATGGCTATATTGATCGCTGCTTGCCTATGGTCGTACGTGAACTTAACAAGTGGTACAACACGTTCCCACTTGCACCTTGATTTAACATTTATGTTCTCATCGTATGCTTAAACGTTTGGGTTGTCCTTTCCGACTGTCCATCTATCTGTAAGTGGACATCCACGTTAGGGTTCAATCTCGTGTCTAACTCCTTTTTGGTGAGTTAGTTCAAAATCTAGGGGTAGACTTGGAGTCTCTATCTGAAGCGATAGGTTTTGAGTATCCTCTGTAAATACACGATCTCCTTTATGTACGACCGAGCTAACATATCGGTTCTACGAGTCATCAGAATAGGCAGAGGTGAACATATTTGGTGAGTCAATTTGCTGCTACCCATATAGCAGTATTACTTCTTCATGACTTTGATAAAAACCCGTCAATAATCCATTGCTATGTCATTCCATTTTCATTTGTGTATCTCTAGCGATTATAACCTCTTATAAGGCCATTGATACAATGTCTTCACTTATTGATAACCGAGACAATGCTCGACAATGTGGTTATATCACACATTTCATTCCTTACTATCTATCTTTTCTCGTAAATCATAATATATCTTAATGTTGCCTGGGTGGGCGGTATGAGGAATATCATGAGCTTCACTTATGATTTCGTCTCTAAGCTTATTATTGCTCGAGATATATATCCTTTCCTTAGACAATATGAAATTGTCCGTCACTTCTTCATAATCCTTCAGCCCTTCGTTCCTCTTTTCATTTATTACGCTTTTTCTCAATTCTGGCGTAATCGTGAGGGTAGCAATACGGTTCATGATTTATTTGGCATCTTGATGATTTCTACCTTCTTTTTCTTAAACTCATTAATGAGTTTTCCTTCTCTTGTAGGGGTACATTGTAACTTAAACTGAATTTTACAACTTAGTGTAGTAGATTCTACATTAACCTTCCGTCAGTGATAATTTATATCACAATTGGAATCTTTTACTGATTCGAGCCATCTTTTCTATCTCATATTTAAGTTTCTTTGCTCGAAGTTCTTTGTTCGAAGGAATATTTCAAACTTTTGTAAGTCGTGAAGAATTCTCAGCTTTTTTCAAGTCGTGAGTTAGGTAATTCTATTCATGTGGTCTCAGTCATTGTGATACGTAAGCTATTATTTCTCATATTAATACATGGCCTCACTTTTATTACTCCATGAACCATTAATTCCTTCTAAAGACACTATGTGTCTGAGGAATATTCTTTGTCAAATTCACAATCTGATTGGCAAAATTTACTCGGCTCTAGATGTCCAGAAGATGCCCTCCGATGTTCTTTATGTTCTTTCTCATTCTTCGTATGGATAAGAACACCATTCATAAGGATTAAGACAAAACTGTCTAAGCACGTGTGGAACACTCGATTTTTGAGGTTCATTAATGTGGTCGGTACTTTAGTTAGTCCGAATGGCATAACTATTATCTCATAGTGGTCATATCTTAGTCGGAACAATTGCTTTTATACATCATATACCTTCTTCAAACCATATAATATATCTCATCAAATGCCTCAAGAAGGACTTTTCATACATTAATTACGAGGGTCGGTCTACTGTCGATCGATTACATGGCGCCTAGTCCTTTTACATCCAAAATTTTGACACCACTTCAACATAATCCATTATCTACATATATGTCTCATATTATTATAGATTCTATATCTCGAATGGACTTCGCCGAATCGAAATCCTCATTTGAAATTTGCCTTTGGTGTAGAGCATAATTCTAGCCTATGTCGGTTATGGCCGACGGGTACTTGCCATTGTCGGTATTCTTTGTTGCTCGCCATGGCGCTTGTCGCCGTTGTCATTGTTGTTGTCGGATATTGGGGCTGATATTGTATAGCCCCAAGTGGTTGGGTTGGCCTTATCGCTTCTCCGGCGCATTTCTAGCAACATATGCATAACGGCCCTTCACACCACATTTAAAACACCGCCAACGCTTCTGTGCATGCACCTCTCAAATGTATGACAAACCGGCAAGGAAAATCCTCACTGTCCTTGTGGTGCCATGTTCCTGCCACGGCCTTTGTTACTAGTATTCCTAAATTTCTTCGTTGTTGTTATTAAAATTATCTTCCCATTTTCTTGCCTTTGTCACCAAAGATTAAGTGACTTTGTATGGGTCAGCTTTATCTTCAGCATTGTTGCCTCAATATCTAAAGTCCGACCGAGAGCTTCAAGATAAGTCAAATCACCATGACTAGCAAGAGACATTCTTATCTCATGCCTTAGACCATATTGAAATTTCTCCGACATCTTCATGTCAAGACTCACTGGTCCGAGCATATCTCGACATATTGCAAAAGATGCGATCATACCGTCACCGACATTCTTTCTTGCTTCAAATTGAAGAACTCGCTCTCCTTCTCTTCCTATAACTTTAGGGATGTATTTCATACATATCTCTTTGAAATCTTCCCAAGTAAAATAGCCCATTTGTTCCTTGTCATGATTTTCCTTCCGCTTCCCACCGTAAACCGCAGTCCAATAAGTTGGAAGGTGACACAAGACAATCGCTCTTGTGTTGTACAACCGAGAAAATCGAAAATCCTTTCTATCGCTCTACCCATTGCTCCGCATCATCGGGACTTCCTTTTCCATTAAAGATAGGCGGATCTTGCCTAAGGAAAAGTTCCTCTATTCTACGATCCGGTGGAGGTGGGGGTGGTAGTATTTCTTCTTCTTCCCGCCATGGGACTCGCCTTCCCTACCTCTTCCCTAACTCTTGCTCAGTTCCATCTAGGCGGCATTCGTTATTGCAAAGATGTAATTAGTACTCACAGAACATTAATCGCAATTTACAAGTGCATATACCTCATGCAATCTTATCATAAAACAACTTTAGTAAAACCATTCACTCTTTTCATGCTTACTATTATTTGTTTCACTAAGGTCTCAAAATTCAAATCAACTTTGTTCAAGCATAATCATATGGGTTGAGGTATATAGCGAGAGACTTGTTAATTACTAAGATACTCAAGACGAGCATTTTACGTCAATATAACTTAGAATACTAAGATCCATTTCAAATAATGAATCTATTTCTTTATCCGCTTCTTTACTTCAAAGGATTTTCCTTCCTTATTGAAATCGTAATATCTCTGAAACTTATATCATATCATGAGCTATCTCATAAATGTATAACTCGTAATTTCTTCGCTATTCTTAACTTTTGTCCCTTTTTCGAACATGGTAATCGAAAGTCATATTACTTTCATCATGTTTCGTTCTCACATTCGTGATTAGAACCGCATTATTGTTATATAGCTTGGTAAGGTAGTACATTTGTACACCATAACTTAAATTCCAAGCATCTCATTACCATGTCTCGACTTTGGAGATATTTTCTCCATACTTGATTGAAATGCTAGGCTATCCTAGTTGTTCGTGATATCTCAAAGATTATGATTCCTCAATCTCATTATCGCTTGTTTAACCCAGCCTCAATTATTGGAATTGATTATGCTCAAGCATAATCTCATTGATTGAGGTATAAACGAGAGATTTATTTTCCGAGATGCTATTATTTCTTTATATATATATTCTTTGAAAAGAATATCTTGCATGCATCTTCATTCCTTTAAATATGTCCAACCTACTAAGCGAGGTATTAAAGGACAAACAACTATCTTTAAGATAAGTTGTAATCTCTCGTTATGATATAATAAGGAAATTTATATTCCAAAGGTATCATATACTTTTCTTTACTTTTACTCTTGCATTCAATGCTAAAGAGTATCTCATTATAACTCTATTATTATCACTGTCACATGAAGATATAACTTCACAGTTATCAATATCTGAAAAGCCCATCAAGGGTCATTGCATCGATGTGCATCATAGGGGACAATATATCTATATCACGTCCCAACGAGATATCCTTTACATCATACCTTTGATGTCAATCACTTTATCGGTCTCGAAATTTTGTTGGTGACCAAAAATAAGTCAACCTACATCATACTCATTGGTTTCAAAAATCAAGAGAATTCATCATAACACTTTCAAAAGGTATGGATTCGCAATCCAAAATAACAATTTTACCATTTGATCCATATGTTCAGATAATCGAATAATTGGGATCTAGGTCCAAGACCGTAATGACGACCATCGAGATTTCTTTGGTCATATGGGTGGCTGCACTGGCCACAATTATTTTCTCACCACCAATGGTTTGGTTTCGAGGACACTTTATAAGTTTTCAGTTGTAAATTTCTTTCGTAAAAGTGAGAAACTCAACTGATTAATTGAACTAGGTCACAGAGTTAAACTCAATGACGTAAATCGGGTAACGAATAGAATTTGAAACCTTATATGCTCAGATTAGGTCATCATAAGTTGTAAGGTTTAGTAGCATACTACCCTACATTCCGAACCTTACTCAAAACATTAACTAACTTTTCGATTTATCACATCAAAATTTTTCTACCACATCGTGGTCTCTTCCTTTAAAAAAATTCACAATACTTACATCAATTCATTCTTTTATCTCATTTCTATTTTGTTTCTAACGAAAAAGTCATAGTCGATTTGGAGTTCCGTCGCGCGCGAACGTCCAAATAAAAAAAAAAGACTATACTCATATCACTTATCGCATAGTGACATCTATCATCTCGTCATCATTTCCATTTCTGCTCGTACATTTCCTTCTCATCTTTCAATTCGAGATTCTCATTTCGATCTCGCTTTTGTTCTCAAGATGTAATAAAACCTTATAATTCATCCTTCTATGTTCTTCTAAAAGGGATCATGCGCCTTAAATACCACGCTCTTTTGGGATAGCATACCCATCATCATAATCAACTTTAAGATTTGAAATAACATTTCAAATATTCACAACGTAGTTCATTCAGACGCATGTACTTCTTTGAATTTCAAAATTCAACATAACATATTCGACATATAAATGTCCATTTTGAGCATCTTCACACATTAATAACATAACTATGCTCATAATAATAAATTTCTCATCAATTTCACTAATTCAACTTTTTACTTAGGACATATCAATGTCAACATTTTCTCATAACATAAAACATCATTTCAACCTTCATTTCCAACCTCCATTCTCAATCCTTTTCATAACTTTCATTTCATATCATTTTCATTACTTCATTGATTTCAAAATAAAGTTTTGAAATTTTCTTTCTCGTCACTTTCATTTCAATCAAACTCGTACATTTCTTCACCTTTACTTTCAAAATATGATTTCAATCTTTTCATCATTAAACTTTTCATTTCAAAACTTTGAAAATGACTCATTTACCTCATTCCAAATGAACTTGATGTGATGGAGTGTCGAGCATTGTCACCGACCTTTAGAAGTCTAGTGACTCAATCTGACTTAACCTTAAAGGAGATTTTAGATTCAAAGAGCGAACCGCCTCGATACCACTTTTGTAACAGCCCCAAATCTTAAGTACGATTGAAGGGATTATTACTCTAAACAAGAATGAATGAACATAAAGACTATTTATCAATAAACTGTGATACATAAATCAAGTATGTTTTTGGACTTTCTACATAACTTATGTTCTTTCAGCGGAAGACATGTGATATGTACATATGACGATGTACTATCAAGGTATAAACTTTTCAGCGACAACTTTCCTATTGCTCAACACTACTCCATCGCATCACCAGCTCAATCTGCACATTTAAAAATAAATATGCAGGGCTGAGTACAAGAATGCACTCAATGGGCTTATGCCAAAAATATTTTCATTTAATTACTCGCCTCATCAAGAATAATACGAGGTTTTAGTGGAAATACTGTGCTTACTAAAATATTTTCTCATTTATAAAAGTTGTCTCGCCGCATATATTTTCTCGTCTGTATGATCCGTATCATTTCCTTATAACATTATCATATTTCACATACGCTGGTAGCGAACCAACGACATTTAATATCATCATATCATCATAATATCATAATATGTTGGTGATGAGCCAACAACAATCAATCTCATTACAACATTCATCATACGCTGGTAGCGAACCAACAATATTCATATCATCACATCATCCTCCTCATAATATATCATACCATCCTCCTCATAATACATCATATCATCCTCCTCATAAAATATCATCATCCTCCTCATAAACAATTCATCTCACAAACATTCTCCTCATCATCATAATATTCAAGATAAGTTGGTAGCGAACCAACACTATCGATAGGATCATACATAAAATCATAAACACTTTCAAGGTGTAATCATTTCAACATCATTTCTAAACAGTAGAGCATTGTAAAATAAACATTTGATAAACATTTTATCCTCGAGGAGAAAGAAAAGTCCACCGGATTGAGACTTTCTTAATTCGATTTTGTTCTACGCCAACCATCACGTCCCGTCTCAAACCTTTACGTAAAAACGATTTCAAGACGCGGTCACGTTTTGCCGAGATTTTCAAAGTTAAAATAAACTTTGATAACTTATACTATAATAATTCGATTTCTTAACGAATTCAATACGTCGTCCAATCGGGTATCTTAACTAAACATTTTCGTATCGACAGAGACTAGATATGATCAACTATTTCATTTTAATCATTTAGTTAAACGCTCAACGATTCTAACGTTCGATATAAAGATTTCAATTATGAAATCTTTTCTCACCAAAGAGATTTCCTTATATAATTAATAACGCTTTACACGTATTAGTGTATTTATCGAACGATTTCATACGTTAATTTCAAAAGTCAACAATTTTGACTTTTCTTATTAAATTCTTTAATAATTCATATTTTAATATCTAATTTCCATATCATAAAACCCTAATTCTTTATTTTTCACGCAAATCGATAAACTCCATTAATATTTTTCTCAAATATTAACCAACTTATTCATTAAACATTATTTTCATTTCTAATGTTATTTAATATAACGCTTTTGCCATAAACATAATATACTATGTTTATAAAATCTATAAATTTTAATATGTCTAAAATAATTTCTGACATATAATGTATTATTTTTTCGATATTAAGGAATTAAAACCTTAATTCCTTACTAAAGTTCACGGCTTTTCTTGCTAAAATTTTTCAAACATCTTCCAAAAATTCTTCTAAATTCATATAGTACACTATATTATCATAGTATCAACAATATGTATTAACATTAGCTATAGGAAAATTGAACATCAATTTCCTATAGCTTATAGCTCTCGGTTTTTCTACATTTATAACTAAATAATTTTCTAAAATTTCAATTAAATTCCATAATGTCTAAACATTAACATATAACAATAATACAACACAATATCCAACATATTCAACTTACACATTAAAATGCCAACACTTGGTAATTCTCGAAATTTTCTAACAAATGCACAACCATTTTATAAAAATCTAATAAATTCATGTAGTGCTAAATCAAGGCTCTACATTAACAATATGTTATAATATCACTTAAATAATAATCATACCTTAACATATCATCCTCAATAATTTCGTAATCATACTTTAAAATAGCATACAATTTCTCAAAATTCTAATAATCACAATGAGCTTAACCATCATTATAAATCAATAATCCATTCACAATTCATCCTTAAGAATTTTCGATCATCACTATTTATTTCATAACATAATTAATTTGTAATTAAAGATAACATATGATCACTCTAAACATAAATAACAATAATTAACAAAACACTAAACATGATAACACAATTTATCATATTTGTAGTATTAATAACATAAGCTTATATATATAAATCTAACGGTTGAAAATCAAAAATCTTAACGTATAAATGAAGCTTGTTCGATTCCTAACCTCTTTACCGGCTTGGATTAATTGTGCAAGGGATTTAGCTCAAGGTTTTGGTAAATGAAAAAGAAGAACTCTTCAAGCTTTTCCTTTCCAAAGCTCACGGTAGTTTTAGGTTTTTGAAATGAAGTAAAGTGTGTTGTTTTGTTTTATCCTAAAGCTTAAGTACCAAAGTGAAAAAGAAATAAAACACTTAACCTTTTCCTACAATCCTCACGGTTCTCTCTCACTATACAATTTGCAAGACAATTAATTTGATGACATACTCATGATACAACATTACTTACACATAATAAATACACTACACAAATCTTGAATGAATCAAAAAATAATTATACTTTATACACACAAGAGTCATTTCTGCCTCCTACACAATACAAAATAAGATTCTTTATTTGTGACTCACCACTTAAACATGTCATCACTTAGTATAGTAGTAAATGCACTTACACAACATTGAACAAAACAATTAAAATCCTACTTTTGATACTTCAATACTCACGGCAATTTCAAATTGGCACAAAGGAGTATTTAATTTTTTTTGTCTTATACACCCTACAAACTATCTACACAACAACTCATGCAAGACATCACCAAGAGTTCTAAATTTCCTTCTTACCTCAAAAGTCCATATTCACGGCACTTTATGGCACAAATCATTTCCAATTGATCCTCAAGTTAAGGATATTGTCTTTTGTGTTAAAAAAATATCCTACCACACATTAATAAAACAATAATGATAGAAGATAGCAAAAATTGTATTCAATTAGTCCATGGCATTCAATTGTTCACGGCAATATGGTACTATAAGACTAGACATTTTATTTTCTTTGCAATCAATCACTATATAACACAATATATGTCTTAGATGATAAATTATATCATAGGAAAATTATTAGTATCATTTCATGTGTGAAAACCTAAATTTTCGAATTAGGGTTTTCGAAAATTCTAAATTTATTCAATAATTAATCCTTAATGCTCTAGCATTATTTTAATGCTAATTAATACTCTAATTACATAAAATAATCATAGGAATTTAAATATTATAATTCCTTGATCATTAGACGATTTTCTATTCATCTCTAAACGCTGACGCTTAAAACGCCTCAAACGCTCATTATCGACTCATCTCAAAATGGTCGTAATAAAGTCGTAATCACTTTATTAAATCATTCCATTAATAATGGAATTTAATTCTAAGCTTTCACACTTAGAAATTTTTACTAAATTTTAACTATCGATATTCAATCGACGTTAAAATACTACCGTCGAAACACTTTATATATATATATATATATTCCTTAATTCACAATTTTAGTGAATATAAAATAGAATTATTATCTCGTAAATAATCGAAATCATTATTCGATATATTTCTAATCCAATTATTTCGGCGAAACCCTAATTTACGAATTTTAAATATCGTAATTAGGCCTTAAATTCTTCGGGATATTACAGATTCACCTTATCCTTTTAGGATGATGAGAACCCCTTAAGGAGCTCAAAATATTTATTGTACTAAACCCTACAGGTTGAATTAGCTCAAGTACAATAATAAGGTTGGGTGACACTACTTAAGGAATTAAAAAGATTAATTATTTTAAGCACTCATAGTTCTATAAATAATTAATGGACGTACGATATCTAAATATGAAATTTGTAAGTCTAAGTACAAACCCGACTCAACTTCGTTAATAAATAAGTAAGTCAGCATTTGTTCTCTAGTGGAATGAATAAATATTTATGAATCAATTTATGTTCTGGACTGAATATAAGATAATTAATTCATTTGAGGCATATCTTGGTTCCTTATATTTGATCCTTGGGCTGGCCCATCAAGGTGTATGACCACTGTAATTTTTTGCCACCCCTATAGGATCCCACTGAGATTCTGTTCTAATTAATATATTCTTTATTTAATACATCTCTTAGTCTAGATAAATATTACTTAATATTATTAGATATCAAGAGATAACTATCCTCGAAAGAAATTAAATTCAGGGAAGAAGATATTATTGTATTTATTAGATGTGTCAGAATCCTATCACAATATAAAGGTAGGAGAAAATCATATCATCATTCTCCTCATAGGTGATTTTAGAAAATCACCAGTCCATCATAAAGGGTGAAACTTTTGTGGTGTTATCCATAAATTACTCTCACTCAGTATTAGAGATCAAGTATCCGGGACATAATCCAAAAGATCAAAGCTAGAGTCAACCATTGATCAGATTTGTCAAAAATTTGCAACTAAACATGAGAAACCCCCAATGTGTTGCAATTTATTATATATGAGCATCCAAAATTTGTTTCAACTAAAAGTGTTCTCTTAATTGACTCATAATCGAATGAGGTGTTGTAATAGGGTAAGTTAACCCAAGTCGTCTCTCAAGGAAAACTTAACAGGGCTTATTGTTTATGTCGCACACATAAAACGGTAAATCCTAAACACTCTAATACCAACATGGGTTTTTGAACATACGGGAAAATGAAATGCTAAAAGGAAATATAAATGAAAGCAATCTAACTAGGAGTTGTCAATCCCTAGCTGAGAAACTACGAAAGCACGAAAGCAGGAAGCTAAGCGAAGAACAAACTATCTTCAAATAGAAAGCAATAAAATCCATCGGAGAAAGATTCAGCATATAACTAAAATCCAATATCAAATTCATAGAACGTAATATTATCAAATGCCAATGTAAAAACCAATAATCCAATATCAATTATGTAATTCAATCCAACAATAATCATAAAGCAAGAAATCACGAAGCAATAATATAAATCAAATGAGTGAAAATCCAATAGCAATAATCGATAAATCCAACAGATAAATCCGGTAAACAAATGTATTAATCGAAGAAACTGAAAGTAGGAATTAAAACTAAGATTTATCTGTGTCTGTGTCGATCGAAAGTAGCTCCCGGAAATTCTTGAAGAACAGCAGCCACGCTAGAAGAAAAATCGAATCGAGAATAACATGAGAAAATGAAGGCTCCTCCCAAAAATGACCTAACGCGTATATATATATATATATATATATTAAATGAGTGAGCGTCGATTCACAATGAGCGCCGGTTGAATGGGCGTTCCAACTAATGGGTGAGCGCAGGTTCACAATGAGCGCCACCGAGAAACGCTCGATCGAGAGTGAACGCCGGCTCGGCGCGAGCGCCGTAGGGTGCATCACGCCGGTGTCGCGAGAGCGGGCACGTGGGAAGTTGGGCGCTGGACGATGCCCAGCACCGGATGGAGTACCAACGGGTGAAGGGTTGCACGGCACGGGCGACTATCGGTGGTCGGCCGAGGCAGAACGCCACCTGAAAATGGTGAACGACGCGGGGCTTCAAAGGTGCGGATGCTGGGCACTGGAAGGGCGAGGCGCTGGCGAGTGCGGGTTTGCGGCGAGCGCTGGACGGGCACCGCGAGGTGAGCACCGGGCGCCGGAGGGCAACGCGACCGGAGGAGGTGACAACGCTACGGACGCGGACGCGGGCGCCGGCAGATCGAGCGCCGGACGAGGCGGGCATCGGGCGAGGCGGAGCCGGACGAGGGCTCGAGCGAGCGCCGCATACGAGGGCGCCGGGTGGCCGAGAGGCGGTTTGCGGGCGATGGGCGCGCACGCACTGGGACGCGCGGTGCTTGGTCGAGCGCTGGGTGATGCGTGCGACGGGGAACCGTGCACGACTTTGACTATTCATCCCGTTCTCCCTCGTCTGAACTTCGAATTAGGATCTGTTTGCGCCTATGAACTCCTGTCGAGATGCTCTTCAATATACTTGATCCTTGGCATATCCATTTCATCCTATTTAATGCCATTTTTTTATAAAATATCAAAACAAACCAAATAAGTCCGAATCGATAAATATTAATCAAACCAACGGCATAAATAGGACAAACTACTGAAAATGACATGTAAAACAATACCAAGAATAAGCACAAATTCATACCAAACAAGCATGCTAGGAATATAATCAATGTATGATGAATTAAACATCCAAGATAGATCCTCTAAAGCACGAATAAATTAAGATTTCCCATCACTATCATGTGCCTAAATTTCTGCCTCAACGGTGTTATCATGCTACAAGCATATGATAGAAGCTCTGCTATTTGATCTCTAATATAGAGAAATCCCAGTCAGTTATTTTGAAGACTGTTTTCGTGGTCTTTAACAGGATTTGATGATAGAAGATTAGCTTCATATATCCCTTGATTTTGAGGTTGGTGTTTCTATTAGATTTTTTGCCTCAAGTTGATGATTTCGCATCCAAGAAAATTGTTTTGCATTGAATGTTGTGTTTGCTAATGAGAAGTGGTTTGTTACTTCGCTTGATGAAGAGATTGTTTGTCTTTATGCGCTCCATGAGAAGGCATATGTTTCCACATATGTTAGCTGCTATGATGGTAACAGTATGTTCAAGGAGATGTGCTTCTTGAATATGATCATATTATTTTGACGAAGCTTGTTTATGGTTCTACCAGAATCATTATTGGTTGGACAACAATAGTTATGTTAGATGGAGTTATTGCCTATGTGTCGTTGAAGGCTTATATATTATTTGAAGACTTGATCATCATTTTGCTTTTCTAGAAGAGGTTGTTCTTACTATGGTGGTTGGATCTAAAGAACATGGTCCTTGCAATGTGCCTGTTATGTTCAAACGAAGCAAGACCGTAAGTGACCCTGTTTATTTATATACCAAAAAGATGGAGAACATGAGAAGAACTCAACACTCTATTGACAATATATTCGGTTATTTTGTTTCCTGATTTCATTCTAAGATAGAACAATTTATGCAATTAATGGAATTGTTGAAGTTTGGATTAAAGATAGCAATTTATTCTTCTACTCATTTATTTTGAGTATTGATTTCAGCTGGTTGAGTTCGTGTTATGTTTTGTTAAATTATTAAATTGGAGGAAATTGTTATTCGTCTTCTTATGAAGATAAAACATATGTTTATTCCGTTGTGTCTGTTGCTGATATGTGTGCCTTCAGATGTGCTTCGAAGAGATGATGTGTTTGGAGTTGGAAAGGAAATTCAGTTTCCTTAACTTGAGTTTTATCAAAGCCTTTATTGCAATGTTGGTTTTCTAGTTGATCTTCATCACTCAAAGATTGCAGGTGGTAAATTTTGTCTTTTTAACTCTTAAAGCAGCACAATTTAGTGAAAGATAAAGAGGACAAAATTGAGGTTGTTGAATCTGAGTGAGTGCCACCTACTTGCAAACACTGTCAGTTGTTTACCCTTTATCATTTCTTTGACAAAAGGGATAGAAAAGGAAAGAGGAGTTGGTGACTCTATATCTGCGTTGTTGCCTATATTTTGCTCCTAGTCCCTGGTTATGGGGGAGCGTTTAATGAAGTTGAGATTCTTCAGTGAGGGGGAGCACTACAAGAATTTTGCTCATAGACCACACGCCATGTAATCACTATTATTAGTACTAAAGTGGTCTATTATGACATAGACAACGTGGGTGGTGAAACGCGTGGTCTATAACCATATTTTTAACGGTTATAGACCACGGGCCAGAGAACCGCGTGGTCTATTAGTGTTTTTTTCATATGATAGACCATGGTACCCTTACCGCGTGGTCTATTAGCGCATAACTTTTATTAACCACGGTTTTTTCTGCGTTGTCTAACATCCACGTCGACTAAATACCACGAGCTTAGACCGCGTGGTCTTTCTCCACTTAGCCATGTGGTCTTTTAGCCCATCTTCATGCTTTAGCTAATTTTTTTTACTTACACTTAATTAATTTGGGGAATTTGGCCCTAATTTTTCAAATCTGCGTTGTTTCTCATCTCCTTCTCCGCTAGTGCTATTTTGCTTCTCACTATCTTAATTCGTTTCTTCACATTGTCTCGCCGAGCACCGCCGCCGCACTATCTCGCCCGTGGCCGCCGCCGACCGCCGCCTGTGGATCCTATTATTAATAAATTACAATTTCGCCCATATATATGTATAACCCATAAGATTTAATCTCCTCATCCCATAAGATAAAATAATTCGCTCATATTCATTTTCTTTGGGTTAGTAGAATGAATTTAAATAATCCGGCCCATATTCATTTTCTTTGGCTTTTCTAGTTTATGCTCTATCTGCATTAGCTCGGGTGATTAAGGTCTTTGCTTTGATGATATTTGTTTTGTCTACATAAATGATTGTATACACTATATGTTTGTCATCATGTACGCATGTTTTTCTATTGTGCAAAAGAAGGTATGAGTACCTCCATGAGATCTAGCGAATCAAGGTTTGAGTACCTTTTGTACTAACTTGACTTCGGAAATCTTCTCACCAAGGGAGAAACTTTCATTAGCGATAGCCAAGATCTTAGAAAGATACTCTGAGATATTTTTATTTTCCTCCATCTTTAGAGCTTCAAAAGTCGATGTCAATTGTTTTAATCTCGAGCTTTTGACACACGAATTCCCTTCACATGTATTTTGAAAGACTTCCCAAGCTTCCTTAGCTGAGCTACACATTAAAATAAGGGAAAAAACTTTCATGCTCACAATGATTTGAATGGAGTTTAGGACCTTTTGATTTGCTCTAGAGGCTCTCATATCTTCTGCACTCTATTTTTCCCTTGGTTTGATTGTTCCATGAGAATTTGTAAAGGCACTTCATCCAACTTCAAAGGTTGTCTAAGCGTACTCATCAATAGATCTGATGAAGGACAAGATACGCATCTTCCAATAAGCATAATTTGTTCCATCAAGTAGGGATGGTCTAACAACTGAACCCCCTTCTCTTTGAGACGCTATCAAAGCTGGCATGGAAAACAAAAAGGTAGAAAAGAAATATCGGGATCTAACACCTAGATAAGTAGATGACCTGCTCTGGTGTCTATTGGAATGTTCTAATCCTTGTAGTTTTGCAAATACGAAGCAGTTCCAAGCGTTAGTAGCATAGTTAGTGTGACAAGTACCAGTAAAAACGCCATCAGTAAAGCAAGCACAAAGCAACCAAAAGAACACACAATGTGGTTATCCAGTTCGGTGTCAACACACCTACGTCTGGAGGGCCGTCCAACGGAAATAATTTACTATCTGAAGATAAGTTACAAATTACTTATACAATAGGACTTCCTCTTACTATGCCTATGTAACTTCCCAAATCTCCACCTACAGTAACTCGCTAGTTGTGCATGCACCACGCACCAACTTGGACGTGAACACGATCCGCTCACCATCCAACCCCGATCTAAGCAATGTTTTAATCAAGATTATTACAACTCTTTTATGAAGAACACTAAATAGTATTGCATCATCTGCTAGAATAAAAATTTGAACACATATCAATAAACCTGACATTAACATAAACACTAAGCACTAAAGAGTTAACAACTCTTTTATAAGTGATATATGTCACAACCCTTTGGAGAAGTTGGGAGTACAAGTAATCAAGGTAGACATCTCTGAATTCTTCACACGATCAGCTGCTTCCATTCTCCTGTTAGTTTGAATGTTTGCACGTTCATCTATATATATGGTTCACTTGCAAGACCTCATATCTTCAAGACTTGCCCTATTGAATAATTTTCTTACTGTGGAAGGAGAAAAAGTCCATCTTTAGTAAGAAAGTAAATACTTGAAGATATATCTTGAAAGATCTCTTAGATATATCTTAATAGATTTTTAAATCTCTATTCCAAAACTCTTCATACATGGAACTTTCTTATGAGTTCACTGCACTGTATAACTCACATAGGTACTCCTGCACACTTACAATATATATATATATATATATATATATATATATATATATAGGTTGGGTCCCCGTAGCATCTTTCCCGATAAGATGTAGTACTCAAGCTAAACCACACATTTTGAACATGTGGACGCACCACACGTCGACACGTGGCAATCCCCTTTTCATTTATTTATCTTTTTAATTTTCGCAGGGGTATATTGGGCAAAAATAAAAACTTAGTCTTCTCATTCTTCTTCTTCTTCTTCTTCTTCTTCTTCTTCTTCTTCTTCTTCTTCTTCTTCTTCTTCCCTCCGATTTTCTTCTTCTTCTTCGAATTTCTTTACGACGGCGGTGACGACGAGCAGCGACGGTGGCAGTGCGACATCAACGGTGTGAAGCATAAGACAACGGATTTTGAAAGATAAAAGAGAGAAAAAAATAAGATTTTGAGAAGAAATTTGAAAGATTTTGTGAAAAAATGAGATGTGGATTTTCAAGGATTGAGAGACATGGTGGTTATTGCAGAGTTTACGCTAAGTTCATGGGTAATCTGGAGAAAGAAACGCAAAACGATTTGAGAAGGATAATGAAGAATTTTGTCGTCGAAAATGAAGTATGTATGTTGCATAATGTAAAAATGCATACCACAAAACGTCAACATGCATTCTATAAAACGTAGACATGCATACTAAAAAATATAAGCTCAGATATTTTCTAACAAAATATGCATATTATAAAACAATAACATGCATACGACTAAACACAAACATGCATGCCACGTAAACACAAAATCATAGGTTTTCATTCACTATCTCTCTTTATATCTCCTCCAATATACACAAACACTTATCTTGTTGATCCTTTGTTTTCTTTATTATTAATCATATGTTTTCTTTCGAATTATGAAGTTAGAAGTAATAGATCTAAACTTGAGAATAAATTTTAGAGAAATCAATCTCATATGCATTTTGTGTTCAATATTATGTTGTTTTATGTTCAATCGTATGCAGTTTTCTGTATAACAATATGCATGTAGTTTCTGAAAAAACAAATCTCATGCTTTTTTTTGTTAACACGTATGCAGTTTTATGTTCAAACATATGTAGTTTTGTGTTCAAACATATGCAGTTTCCAGTATTAAAACATGCATGATTTGTTTTCGCAATCACATAACAAATCAAATTACTAATCTACCCTTACTTTTATGAAAATCAATCAAATTAAGCTTAAAAAGTCTGAAAAATCTCAACCATGGGATCTATGAGATGAGTGGATGAGATTGAGACTACATACTATCTCGCGCCTAAGATTATTTGATCCCTCCTATATATATATATATATATGAACTCAAATCCCGTGTATAATTAATTAAGGTACATGGACGAGTGAAGTAACTAAGGATGAGGCACATTCTCTTTATATTAGGTGCAGCTTCGAAGTAATTGCAAGTTAGTTAATTGTTTTAGGAGCTCTGACAAAGTTAAATAATATTGAAACATCCTTAACATAAGTCTGGGCTTCCGGTAGGAAGGGTCCATGCAACTTTGCAAATATCATTTTCTCATTCTCAACAATTCTCACTCTAGCACTCTCTTTAAATGTACCAGCTGCACCTCTTCGTACAAATTAATATTCTCAGATAATTTAATATAAAAACACACACACCAAGATTTTTAATGTAAACATTAATTAGATACATTTTAAGGAAGAAAATAGAATTCTTTAAAATATACAATTTATATTAGAAGCCAAGCAAGATCGTGATCTCGAATCCCTCAATGATACACCAAAATATCATCCATCTTCAACCAAACGACACTCTTTGTTTCATAATCCAACTATACAATTCCCATCACGTGTGTATTAAAAATTTCTTAACTTTTATTAATAATTTTTCATGGAAAATTATAACTTCCTTTTCATTTCATTACACACTTGTCTAAATTAATAGATAAATTATTACTTTGAAATAGAGAATCTCGTACGAAGACAACAGTGGAATTACATCATTTCCGGAACAGTTTCCAGGCTCCACCAATTGAAGGCTAAGTTTCAATTTTAATAATTTAAGAAAAACCAAATTCATCATTATCTAATTAATTAAACAAATCCAACTAAAATCATACTTACCTATAAATTAAAGTAAGGATAGTATTTAATGCACAAAATGTACATTGCACAAGTTGAAAAGTCTATGAAACTCATGCAATCACATAGACAACTAGTCACATAGAGATTGCTATAAGTAGGAACGTATTGATACAGTATTTATACCAGATACGATCGTTTTTGTTATATTTTTTTCTATAAGATATGCTACATGCGTAAATATATACTAATTACTCCCCCTCCTTAATGCGCAAGGAACACAAGGAAATAACGTGGTTCGATCTATTGAAATAGATCTACGTCCACGGAGCAAGAGAGTATATATGTATTAAGTGTGTAAGAAGCGATTACAAAGAGTGTAGATGATCTCTTCTTCTAATCTAGCCTCTATTTATATACCATCATATCGAGTTTGACTATAATACAAAGTCTTCTCTCATAGGATTCTTTTAGATATGCATCCTAATCTTCTACGCTCCACTTGCGATTCGAGTTGTAGTTGGTTGAGGAGTCTTCTCAACGAACTCATATAGGCCGAGTTTAATGTTCAGCCCATTTATATTGGGCCCGATGTTTGGGCCTAGTAGTTGGGCCGATCCTACCACATCCCCCCCAAAAAAAAAAAAAGACGCTCCCTTCTTTTTTTTTTTTGTAGATCAAATGTACTTACCAGATCATTAGATGTCGGTTTTGACCGCCTTAAAGGCTCGAATAAAATTCCCAATTTTATCAAGAATGCTTCTCTGTTTTTGTCTTCACCTGTTCTCGAACCTGCTGATATGTCTCCTCGTCGACCAAATAAAATTTTGAACCGAGCCTCAAGCAAAAGAGGTCGAGGTCCTTCACTGAATGCAAGTCGGGCCATGTGCGGGAGGAGGCGATGTGAAATTGTGGCTTCTCAAGAGAAATTTGATGAGCTTCAAGCTCGGTTTTTGAGTTGGAGGAGAAGCTCGAGATCGCAAGGATGATGCCAAATTGGTCGCTGGCGAGACGCCGAACACGAGGCTGTTATTCACGAGGTGGTGAATCGACCATCTCCGAGGTCAAGACAAAGTCTTAGAGATCGCACCGTGTTCGAGCTACAAATGTGAGTATGGTCGGACTCTTGGCAATTTCAAGAGCAGCCTGTCGACCTTAGAAAAATAGGCGGTCTATACAAGACCACTGTAGCTCGTCATCCGCAACTTGAGGTGTGTTTCTGCCTCGACCGCCGAGGCTTCTTCTTCTCATGCGAGGCTTCTCCTTCAAATACTAGGATTATCGATAGCATCCCGGGGTTTTATGCGCACGAGAGACGGCAGCTATCGAGTAGCCGGGTCGGATGGCTAGACATAGAGGTCGAGCCGGCCGAGCTCACGATCGAGGACGAGGTAGGTAGGGTAGCGAGCATAGATGAGTCCGAACCCCGATTTTGCTAGAGATTGGCTTAGCTTTTCTCCCTCCCGTCCTTCATCGCCCTCGTAATGCGTTGTATATTTTGTAAATAAGAACAAATTTTTCTTTGTCTTGTGTTGATTTTCCTTTATCAAGATCGCATACATTTCGCCCTCGTAATCAAACGAAGGTAGGTCGCCCTCGTAATCAAACGAAGGTAGATCGCCCTCGTAATTAATCGAAGGTAATTCATCCTCGAAATAAACGGCGTATTTCGTCCTCAGATAAACGGTTATTTCATCCTCGAATAAACGAAGGTAGTTCGTCTCAGATTCAAACGAAGGTAGTTCATCCTAAATAAACGAAGGTAGTTCATCCTAAATAAACGAAGGTAGTTCGTCTCGATTAAACGAAGGTAGTGTAGGAAAACTAGGTTTAGCCTCGCCCGAGGATCTATCTTGATATTTAATTCACCATACATTGATTATTTACCTAGCATGCACCTATATAATTAATTGCAACACGCTGGGTTTTCTCGTGTTTACTTAATCGATTTAGGCGGAATGGATCGAGACTCGTGCTTTGACCTTCCGGATCGTATCCCGGCCGCCCAATCTCCAACATCGAGTGCGGACGATCTATGGAGAATGCTTCGAAAATCACCCTCAAACCTCTATGTATTTTCGAGAATTCCTCTCACCTCACAACGAGATTCACTTAAAATATGTGTTGATTAATTATGATCATTCACATAGATTTAATCTCTTACCTCATATTTATAATGCACTACCTTAATCCCATAAGGAAATTACTATAATCCCATATGGAAATTACCATAATCCCATATGGAAATTACCATAATCCTTTATGGAAATTACCATAATCCCATATGGAATTTACCATAATCCTATATGGAAAGGATCTATGCATATCCCATAAATATAATAATATCCTTATAGATAAAGAGAATCAAATCTTTCCATAGAGAGCAATAGTGGATGATTTTTCCTTCCAAGCTACGGCCCGGACGGGCCAAATTTAGGATCAAATGCAAGGAATAAAGATGGGCCTCAAATAAATTAATTATCTTATGTTCAAATTTTAAAATAAATTAATTTATAAACATTTATTCATGCCACTAGAGAATAAATGTCGACTTACCCTTTATTACCGGTTGAGTCGAGCTCAGCACTTAGACATTACTAATCCTCGTATTTAAGATATCGAACGTCCATTAATTATTTATAGCATTCGATCGCTAAAATAATTAATATCTTTAATTCCTCAAGTAGTACCACTCAACCTTATTATTGTACTTGAGCTAACTCAACCGCAGGTTTAGTACAATAAACCTTTGAGTTCCTTAAGGGACGCCATCATCCTAAACGGATACGGTGACTCGACACGGATAACTAGCAAGACATACAAGCACCGCCACCACCCAAGATGCGAGAACATCGGGTTAGAACATATAACCTCACCCATAACAAGTCAAAGTGATGGCCAACAACTCATACTCATCTAATACCTTATCGAGGTTTAGATCATCGAAGTCACCGAGATCTTGGTTCTTCACGACGGTCGCCTAGAAGAACTCATCTCACCGTGATCCTTCAATACGCCGTAGACATACCAAGACACAAGCAACCAAGTCAAGTCACTTATTTATACAAGAGTTTATACCGACAACTCGTCCTCAAGTTGTCTCACCGTGAAACTTTTATATCTCATTAAGCTCGACCAATCATACAGACTTCGGATCTTCACACAATCGTATGATCTAACTTATATATGAGATAAGAAGACACGATATATGCAATCAAGTATTCATTTCAGATAGGAGATTGTAATAGTGGTAACAGAAACATTGTATACAAGCTCAACCAAAACCGCTTTCAAGATACAACCAACAATCTCCCACTTATACAAAAGCAAACTTTTAGTATACAATGTGTCTCTACTAGCTATTACAAACAAAACCATCACTTTGCTTCTCTCACTTATACAAAAGTTTCTTTTCTATGTGGTGCCATCTAGCGCTAATTCAAGTCCTCTAACGTCCCCGACGAGACTTATTGCGCAGTTTTAGCGGTGCCATCTAGCTAATTCAAGTCCTCTAACGTGCCCAACGTACTTATTGCGGCAAGCCGTGAATGGATCCGCCAGGTTATCCGTCAGATCAATCTGGTAATCAAGACGCCCCTCGCCTAACGATTTCTCGCATGACATGGTACTTTCTCTCTATGTGTTTGCTTGCTTTGTGGATCCGTGGTTCCTTCGAGTTTGCCATTGCACCGAGTTATCATAGTAAACCATGATACTCATGGGCAAACCAGGTACCACATCTAGATCCATGAGGTAGTTCTCGAACCATACAGCCTCCTTAGCCTCCAAGTGGCTACATATTCAGCTTCCATGGTAGAGTCCGCATGCATCTAGATCCACGAGGTAGTTCTCGAACCATACAAGCCTACTTAGCAGCCTCCGGTGGTTACAAGCACCGCCATGTCTCGAAAGGTAGCAACTTTTCGCGGTCTCGCATACTAAACGAGTAATCACAAGATCAATGTAAGACGCCCGAGATAAGCTCAATATTTTCCTCTTGCGATCTCTGTAAACCTTGATCCCAAGAATGTACGATCTCCTAAGTCTTTCATTTCAAACCGATCGATAACCAACTCTTTACTCGATAACAACTTCACATTGTTGCCAACAGAAGAATGTCATCTACGAAAGTGCAAGAAATACCACATTACCGCTGACATCTAAACAATACACACAACTCTCGCTAGCAACTGGTAAATCCATAGACTTACCACCGTCCACACATAAGTTCCATGATCTTGCATCATTGTCTCAGATCACCCGTAACGCATACGGGTCGATTATTGCCTGCTCGCTTTCCTCGACCAAACCAAGATTCACCCACGAACATACATCGCCGGGTCGACGAACAACCTCCCACTACGATTTGAGGCACTACAGCACAATGGCAACGGTAAGCAAAGAACTTGTGATTCTCTATCTTGCACAACTTGCTTGGTAGGTACCACTCAGACGGTCGGTATCTCCTGAACTCAACCCACTTCAATTTCAAGTATCCGTGTCGATCCCTCCCACTAGACTCGACATCTCGCACCTTTGGTCTAATCGGTGGTGGAATACGATCATCTTCTAATTTTCAAGAATGATTTCAACTTTAGATCTATGATTTTCATGTAGTCCTCTTCTAAGAATCGGCATTAGTGTTAATAATGACCTTCCGATCCTTAGACTATAGAATAAACCACCTTCGCTCCTCTAAGATAGCCAATAAATGCCTTTGCGCCGGATCTAGCCTCCAACTTATCGCCTTCTTGTTCAAAGACACGTGCCGGATCGCCCATATCCTTATGTGGTTTAAACTCGCTCTGCGCCCAAACCACAACTCGAAAAGGGTCTCTTCGACCGACTGATGGTACTAGATTTAGCAAGTATGTCACCGCTTCTAAGGCATACCCCGTAATCTAAATAGGTAAACTTGCATAACTCATCATTGATCTAACCATTTCCAAAAGAGTCCTATTTCTTCACCGACACACCATTTTGTTGTGGTGTCTTGTGAAGTGCTACCGAGGTAATCCCACACTTCACTAGATAGTCCATGAACTCGTTGTCGAGGTATTCGCCACCGCGATCGTAACGCAATGACTTGATACCTTACCTAGCTTCGCCTCCACTCCGCCTAAAATTCTTTCAATTTCTCAAAGCATTCAGACTTCATGCGAAGGTGTATATGTATCCGCACTCGAGTAATCGCCAATGAAAGTGACAAAATACTGCATTCTCCACGAGCTTGTGTGGACATCGTCACACAGTCGAATGGACTAGCTCTAACATTTTTGGCTCTACGACCCTTCGCTGAAGGGTCCGTCAACATCTTACCTTCTATACAGATTCGCAGATCGGGAACGAGTAACCGTGAGATTACCCAATGCTCCATTCTTAGCCGCCTTGATCCTATTTAGATTGATGTGACCTAATCTAAGATGCCAGAGAAAGAGGCGCCATCTCTAAGAAAACTTTCTTTTAAGGTTTGATGTAGATGCAACATAGTTATAGGTATTATGTATTGCGTAAATAGTATAAAGCTTAATTATATAATGTGCTCACACGATAACTCGTCATTTCTTATGATAGAAACACCACTATCAAAACAACCGAATATCCATGATAAGCAATTTCAAACAGAACAAGGTTCCACGAAAATCCGCACATGTAAACGCCTTTTAAAACTAAAACTGCTTTCAAACATAAAGTAACATCTCCGATCGCAACGGCCTCGACTCGCCATGCCTATGGAGATCGTTATCTCGCCATCATTCGCCTCCTTGTCCGCAGAACCCCTCGAAGGTATAACAACATGATCAACAGACTCAGGTTCACTACCCAAGAATGGGTAGAGCAAGTCGCTAAACATGTTTCACATTAAAGCAATGATGCACTCAGAGCCTCGAGCTTGGGGCACTTAGCCTTCCCATGCCCGCACTCACCGCACTTCAAGCATTTGCCCTTCTCATTTGCTTTTTCAAACCACCGGTAGAGCTCTTTCAGATACTCCCACTCTTTCTTTAGCCTTAGCATCTCTTGAATTCCACTTTTCCTTTTCATCTTCGATAAAGCAAAGGGTTTTCTTGAGGTGCGATTAAAGATCAGGCACCTTGCCCATTTTATGCTCTTCCGCTACTAGATCCTCTTGCAATGAATCTAGAGTATAACTCTTATCATAAAGGACGCTTTATAATGGAAGTCATCAAAAGACTTGGGCAAAGTGTTGAGGATCATATCGATTCTCGACCACGCCATCAATATATCCTCCAACCAATTCGAGCCTCCAAGAGATTAATCATTCGCTTTACATGGTTATGCACCTAATCGCTTCCTTCATTGAACTCGACATTATTGATTTTGTCAAATTATGAAGTTTATCTCGTCCGACCTCATACAATTTTATAAGACTTAGCCATATCGCGGTCGATCTTCCATCTCGATGTCGGAGTTGCGTGGACTCGCACATGGTGACCAAAAGAAGGCACTTTGCCATTCTATTCGATTTGTCCCATTTCTCGTGCTCCTCGCGCCCTCATCGCAGAGATGAATTATCTAGAGGCTGGGACGGATGTAGTGAGTACAAATAGATTTTCTTCCGCAAAGAAGAACATTCTCAATGTTTCGCTTCCACCGATAAAATTTGACCGATATGGATTTTGTGCGAGCATATTGATAATCTGTAAGAGACATATCTCGAAACGATAATGTAAACACATAAGCATACGATCGCACATAATTGTAATAATAATATTGTAACCTTTTGATAAAACAATATTAATCGAAACCTCCAATCGCCAAGGAATCCCACATGCAAGCCACGCGTGGATCGCCATACATGAACCCCCGACTGCACTAAAATATACCTTTAGTCGCTTAATTTCAATCCATGTCAACTTATCCTTATGACAAATGAATTAACGATTCGACCTTTCTGACCACATCACTATCGCAAGAAGGACTTCGCAGCTTAGTTGTATCGAGGTGATGTCTACAATGACCACAATTTTAACAACAGAAATGAATTCTTAGAATTGGCATACCACCGGACCATACCGCCCAATTCAAATTTTTGTTATCTCATTTTATATCTATCTCTAGAGAACTTATGAAAATCGCACATGCAAGCCACGCTGTGGATCGCCACACACGAAACTCCCACTTTCAATAGATTTAAAATGTTTTATTTAGAAATCTCATCTAACAAACTTATGATAAACAAGTAAGCAAGCCACGCTGTGATCGCCATCACAAGCAGGCCTCACTTTGTTTAGATATCAAAAAGTGGAGGTCTCGACATTTTAATTTTAAAATTAATTTGACGGGTTGCTTGCTTAGTCTTTTTGTTCAAAAGGTTTGTCCATGCGATCACGTAATCCTAGCATGCTTGTCTATAGAACTCAACATGTAAAACATGCTCGCAGTAATTCTAAAATATGCTTGAAAACGCTGATAAACCTAGCATGCTTACTATGTGCATCCAATCACGAAACACGAAATGTTTGTCAACGAATTTAAACATACATAGCATGCTATCGCATAATTTAAACATCCACGACATGCAATGAACGATAAAATAAAATAAAACGCTCATCGTGGCCCACACGTGAATCTGCACTTTCCCGCCTAATCTATTACGTAGAATTGCAAAGCGATGATCTTTATAATCTTCGAACGGCCTCGCGCACGGGCACGGATCGGATTCGAACGGGCCTCGCGCCCGGCACGGACCGGACTCACAAACAGATTCGGCCGAAAAACATCTGGCTCGCCTCACATGCGGGCCCATGAAGCGCCATGTCGCCGCCGCAAGACACCGTATGCACCTGCTTTTCCCTTCGCCTCGATCCGCTACTTTATCTTCGCTTTACTTTTACGTATAAGATTTACATAAAATAAATCTAATCTAACCACGGATTTTCTCGGTGAAAACAAAACCGATAAAATAAAAAAGAGCCACGATGAACGATGATTCAACACTAATATATTGCATGTAATAATCAAACGTGAATTAATCCAACAGAGCCAAGATATCGATCCCGTGCTCGATACCAATTGTAGGGAAAACTAGGTTTAGCCTCGCCCGAGGATCTATCTTCGATATTTAATTCACCATACATCGATTATTTACCTAGCATGCACCTATATAATTAATTGCAACACGCTGGGGTTTTCGTGTTTACCTTTGAATCGACGAGACGGAATGGATCGAGACTCGTGCTTGACCTTCCGATCGTATCCCTGGCCGCCCAATCTCCAACGCCGAGCGAGGACGATCTATGGAGAATGCTTCGAAAATCACCCTCAAACCCTCTATGTATTTTCGAGAATTCCTCTCACCTCACAACGAGATTCACTAAAATATGTGTTGATTAATTATGATCATTCACATAGATTTAATCTCTTACCTCATATTTATAATGCACTACCTTAATCCCATAAGGAAATTATCATAATCCCATATGGAAATTACTATAATCCTTTATGGAAATTACCATAATCCCATATGGAAATTACCATAATCCTATATGGAAAGGATTATTACCATAATCCTATATGGAAAGTATCTATGCATATCCCATAAATATAATAATATCCTTATAGGATAAAGAGAATCAAATCTTCCATAGAGAGCAATAGTGACGATTTTTCCTTCCAAGCTACGGGCCTCGGACGGGCCAAATTTGTGGATCAAATGCAAGGAATAAAGATGGGCCTCAATAAATTAATTATCTTATGTTCACCCGTAACATAAATTAATTTATAAACATTTATTCATGCCACTAGAGAATAAATGTCGACTTACCCTTTATTACCAAGTTGAGTCGGCTTGCACTTAGACATTACGAATCCTCGTATTTAAGATATTGAACGTCCATTAATTATTTATAGCATTCTCGAGTACTTAAAATAATTAATATCTTTAATTCCTTAAGTAGTACCACTCAACCTTATTATTGTACTCGAGCTAACTCAACCCGCAGGTTTAGTACAATAAACCTTTGAGCTCCTTATGGGACGCCATCATCCTAAACGGATACGGTGACTCGATACGTATAACTAGCATGACATATAAGCACCGCCACCACCCAAGATGCGGAGAACATCGTTAGAACATATAACCCTCACCCATAACAAGTCAAAGTGACGGTTCACAACTCATATTCATCTAATACCTTATCGAGGTTTAGATCATCGTAAGTCACCGAGATCTTGGTTCTTCACGACGGCCGATAGAAGAACTCATCTCATCGTGATCCTTCAATACGCCGAGACGCATCAAAGATAGACAAGCAACCAAGTCAAGTCACTTATCTATACCACACCCATACCGACAACTCGCCCTCAAGTTATCTCACCGTGAAACTTTTTATATCTCATTGCTTCGACCAATCATATGTACTCGTGATCTTCACACAATCGTATGATCTAACTTATATATGAGATAAGGGACACCGATATATGCAATCAAGTATTCATTTCGATAGAGATTGTAATAGTGGTAACAGGAAACATCAGATACAAGCTCAACCAAAATCTGCTTTCAAGATATAAACCAACAGTAGTTCGTCTCAGATTAAACTAAGATAAAAGTTCCTTATTTGTCGAGAAGTGTCGATAGGGTAGTCCTCACGCCGCATTTATTTTACCCTTGTCGGGTTTATTTGTCATCATCTTAGAGGGTATTATATAAACGTAAGAGGTAGTATGCATAATGACAAATGAAATATGCAAGAAAAGATTTTATTAATGAAATACTATGTAACAAAAGAAAATGACAAAAGGACACGACTTAACAAGACTAAATGAACAATTTTTTCTTTTCGACACTTATGCAAAATATTTCTTAAGATGAATGATGTACACGATGAGGTATTTGCTCACCGGATAAGTGGGCGAGCTTATACGACCCTTTTCCGAGGACTCTTCAACTCGACATGGTCCTTCCCATGTGGTTTAATTTGCCGAGCTTGCATAGTTTTATCGACTTCGTTATTTCAAGCACGAGGTCGCCTACTGGAATTGTGGGATTTGATACGCCGTTATAATACCGAGCTACTTGTTGCTTTTACCGAGCTTCTAATGTAGGCGTAGGTCTCTTCTCTAGCGATCCAGTCGGCCTCAGATTCTCCCATTTACTTCAAATAAGAAATCGATGGTACGGGCTCGGCATACCGATTTCGCCGGATTATCGCTCGGTTCCTACACCAAACCAGTAGGGTGTTTCTCCGCTCGATGTCCGAGGTGTTGTACGGTATGACCATAAGACTTGTGGCAAATTCTCCACCCAGCTGCTCTTCACTCTGGCCGAGGCGTTTTGAGTCCCTCACAATTGTCTGCATGGTGACTTCGTTTGACCACTTGCTTGAGGACGGGCCACCGAGGTGAATTTTTGTGAATCAAGCTCTCGACACCATTCTTTAAAGACCTTATCTCGGAACCAGGCCCCATTATCCGGAAACAAGGATACGGGGATGCCAAGGACACACAATATTTTTCCGCATAAAGTTGAGAGCGTTGTTTGTGATTTTCACCATGGTTCGCTTCCACCCACTTTGTGAAGTAGTCGATAGCGACAATCGTGAATTGAACCGCCTCGAGCTTTGCGTAGGGGCCCACAATATCAATTCCCATCGCATGAATGGCCAAGGGCTTTACATGCCGACGAGGTCTGCTTGAGGTAGCATCGCACATTTCCATGAATTTTGACTCTGACACTTCTTTACGAGGTCAATTGAGTCTTGAACATTGTTGGCCAATAGTATCCCCATCGCATAACTTTCTTTCGATAGCGGGTCCGACTGCTTTCACATGATCCCTCATGTATTTCGTAGTACGATTCAGCCCGGTTCTGACCCAAACACCTTAGGAGAGGTGAGATACGACTTTCTCAGAGAATTCCTTGCTCATAATGACGCAAAGATTTGCTCAAGATTTTCCTAGCCCCGAGTCCGCCGTGAGGTAATTCGCCTTTCTAAATATCCTCGAACGGGACTCATCCAATTAGGTTCTTCATCGAGACTATGTCGACTTCGACATCGCATCGCCTATGCATCCGTTGACTTCTTCTTGGCGGGCTCTGATGACGGCCGCTTTGCTTAAGGTGTCACCGGCTATTCGCTCCCTCGATACGAACCAACCGGAAGTATGAGAAAGATTGTTGTAAGCTTTGACTTTTTCAAGGTATTTTCTTCATGTCGCTTTTAGCCTCGTGACTTTCCCAAAGATGTGGCTTACTATGACCGAGAATCACCTGAACTGCACACAGATCCAAGACTTTGAGCTAGGCGAAGTCCTGCACTATGCTTCAGATCCACTTCGTTATTCGTAGTTTCAATGTAAATCGGCGCGAGGTAATCTCGCCATCTCGTCCTATAAGTAAGATGCCCCGCCCACTTCCCATTTTTTCAAAGCTCCATCCACATATATTTGTCAACAATTTCGGATGCTTCCTTTATGGGTTCGGCCGCACGCTTGAGATAGGTTCGTGGACTTCGGCTTTTCCGTGAAGTTAGCCTCACAAGAAAGTCTGCAAGGCCCCGACCTCGATAGCTTGATGAGGCAAAAGAGATAGCGTGGTTCGCCCAATTCAATTGCCCACTTTGCCACTCTCCCAAGCTTCCGGCTTTGTCAACACTTTCACCAAGTGGATGATCGGTGAGAACTTGTATGGGATGCGTGGAAATAGGGACGTAGTCTCCTTTCAAGATTTACGAATGCCAAAGCGAGCTTCTAGAGGTCGATATCTCGCTCGCCCTTCGAGTGCTCTACCGATGAAATACATGTGAGTTGATGACGTCCTCCTCGCACTCAAAACTCGCACTTATGGTTTCATCCGTCGCGAGGTATAGGGAAATGACTCTCCTTCTTTCGGATGCATAAAGCATGCATATGAGGTAGATTTTGAGATCTTCACAGCCAACTTGTGTTTATCATCCCAATCGAACTCCCGGCCTTTTTGAGAATCTTGAAAATGGGAGTTGCTTCTCTCATGCTTTTGAAAGAAAAACCGGCAGCCTATGCACCGTCAACTTATGCACGCTATGGATGGTCTTCGCACCTTCATCTCCAAAATAGTTTCAATCTCGACGAGTTGGTTTTTAATCCTTCTTATGAAACCCAAGACCCCAAAAATTTCTCAAACCGAATCATGAATGTACATTTTTGGGGTTTAGTTTAGGTTTACTTTACGGCAATTGAGGATAATCCGGAGGTCGGCAACACATGTGGCTTTCTCCTTACTCTCGACGACGATGTCATCTACACACACCTTCACATTTTCGACCGAATGAGGTGAAATATCTTGTCCACCATTCTTTGATAGGTAGCCCACATTTCGAGTCCAATAGCATCTTCTTATATGCAAAGATGCCAAGTCCGTGATGAAGGCTATTTTGACGCGCCCTCGTAACTCATCAAGACTTCAGCGATACCCTCAGATAGATCCAAGAAGTCAAGACTTTGATCCCACCAAAGCGTTAACTTTTATCAATATCAGGGGGGTAGCAGTCCTTAGGGCAATGTTTATCGAGATCTGTAATCGATACATATTCGCCATCCCTCCTCCTTTCTCGACCATCACCGTCGGCTATCCAGTCGGATACTGACTTCAACAAGATGCGGCTTTCAATAGTTGGTTCACTTAGTCATGTATGACCTGATCTGCTCACCAGAAAGATTCTCTCGCTTTGCCGAACCGGGTTCGACACTGGGTCAATGTTGAGCAAGTGAGTAATAATACTTGGTGAGACCCGGTCATATCGACGGGTGACCAAGCCAAGACGCCTCAATTCTCTTAGAGTTGGATGATCCGCTTAGTTGAGGTACTTCGATAGAACCTACTTTGACGACCTTGAGGATCTTCTTCATACAATGCACCTCTTCTACCGAAATGCCGGAGTGCACGACGTCCTTTCCAGCTCAAACCTTGGGCTTCCTTAATTGTTATGCCTGGGTGCCGGGTCAAGTCCTAGCACCTCTTAAGGTGACCGCATGCACTCTTTTCGCCTATTTCTCGATCTCCTCGATCAAAGCTACCCCTCCTCTTGTGGGATCTTCATGGTTAGACGATAGTAGAGCACACCGCTCTCACCGATTTAACCGCCTCGACCTAGTATCATGTTATATGGTGAGTAGGCTGCTATCATTAAGAATTGTACCACTTTGGTGGAGCTTGTCGCGCCTTCCCACCGTGACATGTAGTTCAATGATCCTCCGAGCGCCTCTTCTCGCATCGAAGTCAGTGGTAATGGTGCTGTGAGGCGGGCCTCCTCAATCCCAAATTTTTCAAACACTTGAGTGGATACCACCGACGCACCACTATCGACATACACCGCTTAACTAAATTATCGCGATCATCGCTGATTATCATTGCGCCTCCGCGAGGTACCACGGCCGGCAGAGGTCCGTTTGGTATGAATTTGTGCTAATTTCGGTATTGTTTTACGGTCATTTTCTATGGTTTGTCCTATTTATGCCGCTGGTTTGATTAATATTTATCGATTCGGACTTACTTCATTGTTTCGATGTTTTGTAGAAAAACGCATTTAAATAGGATAAATTGATGCCAAGGATCTGGTATATTGAAGAGAATTTCGATAGATTTCATAGGCGCAAGCGGATCGCAAATCGAATTCAACGCGAGAGAACAGAGCGAACGCCAAAGTCAAGACGGCACCTGGCAGACGACGCCGCCCGCACCGCACGCCCGCGCTTATCTCACGCCCTACCGCCGAGTGCCGCGCCCATCTTCTCCGTAAGGCCGACCACAGCAGGCGCTGCCTGTAGCCTCAGCGCCTGCTGCCCGCCCATGCCGCCACCCAGGCCACGCAAGGCCGCCTGGCCCGCCTGGTGTCCAACGCCCACCACAGGATGCGTCCGCGCTGGTGTTCAGCCCGCCTGCACGCCACACGCCTGCCCGCCGCCTGCCTCGACACCCCTGGGCCTGCTGAGTCCTGGGCCAGGTTCCAACAAGACCTCCGCCCGCCTGGTACCCAACACCCACTCCAGCCTGCAGGCGCCATTTTCCCCATCCGGCGTTTCAGCTCACCCACCACCCACAACGCCCGCAACTCACATTCTCCAACAAGGCCTCAAGACAAAAGACGCCGCCCGCCTGGGCCGCCCAATCATGCCTGTCTGTGCCGGGCCTTGCCAGCCTCCTCCTCAAGGCTTCGCTATGTTTCGCAACCAAGCGCCATTTATGAGGCGTAATGATTTTCCTCTCTCACCAACTTTTTACCAACGCTCAAGTTCAAGGCAAAATATTTTCAACCCGCGGCCACCCTATTTAATATATATATGCGCCAGTCTTTTACGCGGGTCGCTTTCTCCTGTCTCAGTTTATTTTATTTCATGTCAAGGCCACTGCTCACCAAGTTTTCTTCCCGAGTTCTTCGTGCAATTAGATGATACAATTTAGTTTTAATTTTGTTTTCATTACTTTGATCAATTATCTTGTTTAACAATTTATGCTTGATTTATGCTTTTTGGGATTTATCGCCTTTCGGATTAATTTTCATAGTATTATTGTTAGAAGAATATTATTGATTCCAATCCATAGTGACAATGGATTGTTTTCATGTCGCTTTGATTTATATTGCTTTGTTTATTGCTTTGATTTATCATGTTTATAGTTCAACTAGGGATTGACAACCCCAGTTTAGATTTATTGCTTTCGATTTATCGCTCAGAGTTCAACTAGGGATCGACAACCCCTAGCTTAGAAGTCGCTTATCTTCTCGTATTTAAATTTCGATGTTTCAAACCCTCGCTGTATTAGAATGTTTAGGATTTTAATTGTTTTCAGAAGCGATACCTAACAATCGCCTGCTAAGTTTTCCTTGAGAGACGACTTGGTTAACTTATCACGCCACAATTACCTCGCACGATTGCAAGTGAATTTGTGTGTTTTAGCTCGATCAATTTTGCGCCGCTGTCGGGAAAACTTTAGCATATTGTTTGTGTTGTTTATTTTCCGTGTTTTTTTGTTCTTTTGTTATTTTCTTCCCTGCGTGTTATCTTGTTTTGTTGTTGGTGTCTCATAATGCAGTGGTATCGTGAGTACTAATGTGGTCAAACAGCTGGGAGGAAAGTTCGTCAGATGGGCAAATTCTTCACAAGAAGGAGCCCAGCCGACTATTTTGAGGGATATCCGTGCCATGAGTATCAAACCTATGATCCCTACCATGAGCAACAAACCTATGATCCCAACTGGGACCAACCACCTCCACCGCAAAGACGAGGATCGCTTCACAATTCATACCTGGATCAACCACCTCCATCATACCTATGAGGACTGCTTCACAATCCCTACCGAGCAATCACCTCCGCCACAAGATCCGCATCCACAACAACCACCTCCACCTCAGAATACATACCCGCAACAGCCACCTCCACTTCAGAAACCAGCTTGGGAGGATAAGTTCATCCAAAGTTTGGATGCTGCAAACGCCTCATCTTTGTGTTTGGAGACGCAAGTGGGATATGTTAATAGTCGTTAATGAGTCAGCAGAATGGAGGGAAGTTACGCATCAATCCAATCGTGTCCAAAGGTCACTATTCTAGAAAGTGACCCAATTATTGAGAATTCAGGAAGAGACATCGACGAGCCGCTGTAGCTGCAGAAGGTGGAAATTGAGGAAGAATGGGCACGTGAGGACGAGAAGCTGGATCTAAGCCACGAGGAAGTTGTTACCGTGATGGTCGACGAGGACGAGTGGGTACATGAAATTGATGACACACCAAAACCCACTGAGGTGAAAGAACTACCCAAACACGGGAGAAGATGTAAGAGGAGTAAGAAGAGAGTGGCACTTCAGTTACTAGAATACCAAAACCCACTGAAGTGAAAGGACCGCTCAACAATTGAAGTACTTGTTCCTGAGGAGGACAAAGGAGGACAAAGGTCGAGGTAATATCAATAATTTGTCAACATCCTAATTCACCAAAGTATTGTGCTTTGGGAATTAAAATTATCTATTTTTCTTGGAGAATAGGATGTTTGATTTGAGCTTAAATGATGCATTATTTGCTTTCTTTATCGTCCCTCCTCGCTCTTATATGGTTATTATCGATGCTCCGCCGAGATGGTATTCCCGCAGTAAAGGATTATGGATAGTCCGTAGTCGATCGGATTACGCCGTGCTCACGACGTTAAATCGAGTACTACGGGAGTTCACCCAATTGATTTTTCTTTTCTTTTCTTTTTCTTTCTTTCCTTTTTGTTTTGTTTCGTTGTTCTCGCTGGATCCGTCTGTCGCTGAGTTTGTTTTGCTCGTAATTGAACGCCAGGGCAGTGTGGTGAAGCCGCGACACTCCAACTCTACCGCTCACGCCACATTCCAACCCCCGCCATCGCCATCTATTATCGTGAAGTCTCTCCCATCGGCTATTTTTGTTATAAGACGTTTGAGCACCGGGACGTGTTCTAATTGCGGGGAGATAGTATGTATTTGGTTTCAGTGATGATATATTTTTGTATGCTTAATGACGTGTCTTGTGCTTATTTTGATTGTCCGACTTAAGCTTCATTTTATGCGAGTGTTAGGATTTTGATTGTCGATCCCAACTCGTGGTATTGGTCAAATTGATTTGAATTTCCTAGACTTTTGGTGATATATGATTTGAGTGTAATGTGAATCGACGAGATTGTGATTGATAGAAATGAATAGGGGAAATTGATGAGGTTTGTCCGATCGATGTTAGTAGAAGTTAACATTGTGGCCATCTATATACTTGTTTCTTAAAATAAAAAATAAAAATAAAAAATGAAGGATGTGAAAAGAAGAGAAAGAATGAGAATGAAACCCAATATATTGTCGAGATCAGATAAATGGAGGATGGAATTCGCCTCTTCTCAGAATTGAGAAACGGGCATGGGAAACCACGATAGGAGACTCGAGTTCATCGAGAATTCACCTTTCTAACATTGTTCCAAAATCTGTTAATGCTTTCTATGTTATCAAAGAAACTTGTTGCTAAAGGTGACCACATTAGTTAGTTCACCCTCAACGAGAGTCGGGTCCGAAAGAGGTTACCCTTTATTTATTGAAAGTCAATTGTCCCTAGATTTATTTCACATTATCTTTGAATTGTAAACACTAAGTGTGGAAAAGAATAAAGTTTGATTGATTAGACTAAGAGTGAAGTCGTATGAGTTATCTTCCTATTCTTATTGGTATAGAATTTGCTTGAGGACAAGCAAATGGATAGTGGGGAGTTGTTTGGTATGAATTTGTGATGATTCTGGTATTGTTTTACGGTGATTTTCATGGTTTGTCCTATTTATGCCGCTGGTTTGATTAATATTTATCGATTCTGACTTACTCGTTGTTTCGATGTTTTGTAGAAAAACGCATTTAAATATGATGAATTGATGTGCCAAGGATCTGGTATATTGAAGAGAATTTGATAGTAGTTCATAGGCGCAAGCGGATCGCAAATCGGAATTCTGACGCGAGAGAACAGAGCGAACGTCAAAGTCGCTGCATGGCACCCCGCCTCATCGCCCGCACAAGCACCGACGCCCCGCGCCAGCCCACCATGCCGGGGCCACGCCCATCTTCCCAGACGCCGCTGGCCACGCTGCGTCGCCGCCCTGCGCCTGCCGCCGCCGCCGCCCATGCTGGGCCACCCACCAAGGCAGCTGCTATGCGCGCCGCCTGCCGCCCGCCGACACTGGGCCACTGAGTCCTGGGCCAAGATGTTCCAACAAGGCCTGTCCGGGCGCTAGGGACCCAAGGTTCACTCCAGCCTGCCAGCTTCCCCATCCGGGCTTGCCGCCTGGCCACCCACAACGCCGCAACCCCACGTCACACTTCAGCTCACAACACAAGCTTCACGCCACAGACGCCCTGGGCCACTGCCCGCGCCAGAGTCTATTTCGCTACCGTCCGGCTGGGCTTACCTGGGCCTCCTCCTCGAAAGGCCATATCTTTCGCTTTGCCAACCAAGCGCCACTGGGAGGTAATGATTTTCCTCTCGCGCCAACTTCACTGCTCAAGTTCAAGGCGTATTTTCAACTCACATTACTCCAAACCGCGCTCACTCCGATTTAATATATATATATGCCAGGTCTTTTTTACAAGGGTCGCTGCTTTCTTTTCCAGCTTATTTTATTTCTCGCCGCCATCGCTCACAAAGTTTTCTTCCCGAGTTCTTCAGCAATTGATGTATACAATTTAGTTTTAATTTGCTTTATTACTTTGATCAATTATCTTGTTCAACAATTTATGCTTTGATTTATGCTTTTGGGATTTATCATTTTCTGATTAATTTTCATAGTATTATTGTTAGATGAATATTATCGATTCCAATTCCATAATGACAATGGATTGTTTTCATGCCGCTTTGATTTATATTGCTTTTGTTTATTGCTTAATTTATCATGCTTTCATAGTTCAACTAGGGATCGACAAACCTAGTTTAGATTTATTGCTTTCGATTTATCGTCAGTAGTTCAACTAGGATCGACAACCCCAGCTAGAAGTCGCTTATCTTCTCGTATTTAAATTTCTGTATGTTTCAAACCCTCGTTGGTATTAGAATGTTTAGGATTTTAATTGCTTTCTCTGGTGCGACACAAACAATCGCCTGCTAAGTTTTCCTGAGAGACGACTTGGGTTAACTTATCACGCCACAACCACTCGCATTTATCATGGTGAATTTGAGTGTGTTTTAGCTCAATCAAGGTCATCCTCGTAAAGGTGATGGTCTCGCCCTTTAAACCTCTTGTTTACAGGCCACCGGTTCTGGGACTTCGGCCCCGACTTTGGGAGGACTGAAGTACCGCGAGGGAGCCCCATGATAGTGGATATAATTATCGATCGGTGTCTCGCCGTCACCCTCTCATCGGTGTCGTGGCCTCGCCTTCTTGGAGGGTTTCCTCATGTCCTTCTCGCTCCGTATTCTCCGAGTCGATCAGGCGCCGATGCATGGGAAAGAAATTACGTGTTCTCGTCGACTTTTTCAGGAATCAATCTGACGATGAGAATACAAGCGCTACATCGGAGCTGTTCACAAGCTGTAACAGCGGCGGCGGGGATGCGTAAGCTTGACATGAAATGTCAGATAAGAGATCGACTCGAAGGACACGTTCAAAGTGCGGATGGTGAGAAACCTATCCTACGTGAAGAAGAAAGTATCGCGTGAAGGAGGTATGACGACAGAGAAGAACCCAGCTGTGATTGAATCTCGTGACGGTTAAAGTTCGAAAAAATAAGGAGGCTTATCGGTACCTCGGTAAAACAAGATCGACTTCATCATATGAAGAAAATGAGGCCGAAGTCTCATCAAACGGCAGCCTGTGAAGTGAATCCTTACTCCGGATGGTGAGCACTCGTGTTGCAAATAACTCTACACAAGTTGGTTTCCAAGCGATCGTGCGAGGATGAGCAGCGTGGGGCGGGTCGTAGTGATCGCGTGAAGTCGATCCCATAATTATAACGAGTCGGACGGCAGACTCGACATCGCTCTCAGGAGGCGGGTTCGATGGATCGGGAGGATTATTACCCATTTCTCTAGAGATACTCGATACTCTCTCCCGAACAAGTACATGGTGCGGTGTCGCTCACATGAGATGCGGGATCCACAAAACTTCCTTTCTCAGTCCAATACAACGATGATCAATCAACGTCTCAAACACCATCAACATGTATGCAGCTTTGTTCCGGGTTCTTCGTCAATGACGCCCGTTGGTGGTTCGAAAGTCTACCTCATGTAGTATTGGATCTTCACGAGGATCTAATGGAAGCACTTTCAAGGTTCTTCAAAAGCAGTTCAGACCACGTCGCTCATCTCTCTCCTCACCGTGAAGGCAAGTAGAGTGAGCCCGATTGCATGGCTGGGTTCGATAAGGAGGCCTAAAAAGTCGAGGATGTGAATGACTACTCTCATCATCTCGGCTTTCCAACGGCATCTTGCACAGGGCCCTCTACAGGAGATCGTCAATCTGAGCCCGTCTGCGTCGGAGATGTAGCATAGCGGATCGGTTATGGCCAGACCGAGAAAGCGGACAGGGACACAAGGCGAGAACCTACGACAAGAAGAGGAAGAGGATGGTCGGGGGACCAGGGCAAAGTCGACAGTGCGGAAAGATCAACGTGGCCTATAGAGTCAGGGCTGGGACACGTCGTCAACCTGAGCGACCTCAGTATACACCCTTGGCGAAGGCAGGCGGAGATCTCTGAGGCTCCAAGCAGACATGTTGAAAATCTTGGCCCATGATAGGGATCGGCTTGATCGAACAAGTATTGTTCTTCCATGGGGATCATGGACACGACACACGGAAATCGGGAATCTAGCGGATATCGAAAAGTTGGTGCAGTTCTTAAAATTCGGACATGGCGGCAGGCTGAGTCGATTATGAGGCCACATGAGGGT